>JASAND010006689.1:0-52045 GCA_030248195.1 Trissonchulus latispiculum
AACAGTCAAATGGTTTTTCATTTTCGGCTGCCGTTCTTTATAGATTTAACATTCCATACGATAAGTCAGTCTGAACCAATCGATTGCTCAACATTTTAAACATTTCAACATCGGGCTTAGCTAAACTACCGGTGCTAAAAATTATTGTTGCACAAGAAATGCGGATTCTTTCTGAGATTCTTTTCAAATAAAATTTGTCGAATGACATATTCTATACTACCGAACGAAATTTTTAATTTCACAGATTTTGTAACTGTTTAAATATAAGTTCTGGCCATCCTAAAACGACCGGCTGGTCAACAACGCTAGTTTTGAGAGACTATTGCAAATTGTAACCAAAGTGTTGAAGATAAAATAAGTAGCTAGCTGCCCAAAGTTTCGAGAGTTTTACATACAAAAAATCCTCAGAATACAACTTGGACTACATATATGAACTCGAGCCTCCATGAGCCTTAAGAAAGCACTGCGATGTAATTTATGAGAGTATATTTTGTGGACTGGTAAAACAGCTGTTTTTTAGTACTAAATCTTTGTCATTCGTGTTTTATTCATTCGTTATTCTTCCAGTTTCAGTGCTAATGTTTTACCAAAGCCTGAGGTTGGTGGCAAACCGACTATATACTTTTAAATCCTGCTTCGCCATGGATAATTCTAATGTTATATCTTAGTTCATTTATCATTAAATTGATTTTAATATCCTACAAATGAGTTTTTGACAGTTTTGTGAGCTGATCTCAAGTTACTGATTGGTGTTTAGAGAAGCTAAAATCCTCTCCTCCAAAATCCACCATGAGATTTTTATTTATTGTTTATTTTACCAGTAGACGTATCTGTTATTCTTAGTAAAATGAATATTTTTACTTAATTTATGTGAATCTTATTTATTACCATTTATAAAGCATAACCAAACTTTTTAATCTGTTTAGTCTGACTCTGATCGTTTTTACGACCTTTTGTGTTTGCCATCTTATCTCAAGAAACAGTTTTATTTGCCCTGTCCAGTTGCAAACTTGTTATCAGCTATCCTAACTGTTTACATAACCAATAATAAAGTAACACGTTTTTCCCACCCCCCTCGCAAAACTAGCTCTGTCAGCTAGCGTCTCGGCTTAATAAATCAAATGGGGGTTTATAAACATTCCAGAATATTTGGGTGATATGTCACAAATTCCTCAGTTTACCATTAATCTGCGGCGTCACTATTTTTCAGCTCGTACTCGCAATGAACAATATTATGGCCTGTTTACAGTGAGGCTTCTCTTTTACCAGTAGAATCAGAGTGAGACCTCTAATATTGACGCAACCTCATAGCTAATGGCTGACAACAAGGCAACCCGGGATCACTGTTTGTCTAAAGGCTAATCTATTCATCAACTCTTTACTTCATAATCAGGCTAGGTTTGTGTCTTTCTTGACGTAAATGATTTCGGGATCAGATCAGGCAGGCTGTTACTCAACTATTCATTCGTGAATTAGGGTCTATTTATCTGTCTCTAAGCTGAGACGTAAGAAGTCGACGAATCAAGTCATAATCTATAAGCCAGGTCTAAGTTAATTATTCTCTTGTAAATTATAAACGCTACGTCTATCTTACTTAAATTTGAAATTTAGAACTCCTTACTCAAAATCAAAACAATCGATAAAATTCAGCCAGTATTTCCTTGAATATCCTTCGTCAAGCTCGCTAAGAAATGATTGTCGATTTAAAAGCCGAACTCTCCTAGAGGTAAACTTAATTGGCAATCGACGTTTGAGGTATACCACTTTTGATGACAACGACGATTGGTCGTTTAAGACATAAGGGCGCTCTGAGTTGTACCGCGAGCTTTAGACAGGGAGCAGAAAGTACCGATCGGATCACAGACCGATATAATTTTCGAGCCGCTCGCTAGTACACCAGGGATTCCGTTTTCCAATTTACAGTGAAACATTTTATTCTAAGACTTTAATTTTCTTTATTTCATCTGCTCTGGGTTTTTGTCCCTATTTCAGAACGACTGAAGTGTTGAAATGCAGAACGTTAGCTAGCACTGACACAGGGGAATTCATGTAAAGCTTTATTCTGTCCAGATTCCAAAGCCTCTTTTATTTGTGCAGCTTTCAGTCCATTAGCTGGAGCTTTGCTCTGGGTTTGCTTCAATATTAGCTATTATGCTAGCTCCTTCTAGAAACTCAAGCTCTAGTCTCCCCCCGTTTCTGTAGCTTTATGCTTCTTCTCTTAACATTGATTTTTAAATTAGTGGAATGAAAACAAACAAGCCCCCTCCCATTACTCTCTGATTCCTCTTATCAGCTGACCTTTTGTGGATATAATGTAGGTATGTGGTTCCAAGCTGGATAAATATTGGCTGGATTTTTGCTCGATAATTCCCTAACTGCAACATTTTCTATGGGATTTCTTATCCTTTCTATATATTGTTTTCTGTGTAATCATACTACTGGCGGGCGATGTCCGGTGAAATTTTATGGAAGATTGATTAAAGAGGCTGTACATTTGAAATGTTTTCTTAGGGAATTCTTAAAGTAATTAATTTAGAAACACATTTTAAAATATGATATTAACTGGAATATGCTCGTATTCCCTGTTTTAACACACAAAATGTTTGGAAAGTTGGCGTCAAAACCATTTGTCAGTGACACGCCATTTGCACTTTGATGGTGACTCATTCACTTTCACCGCTGTTAGGCTTACATAACCAGAACGGTCATGCTGTCTCTGCATTAGGCAGGTTACTCATTCTAGTAGGTATATATGTAGGTATGTAAATGTTTCTTACAGAAGCTTCATTTTTTCTTTTCGTCACAGAAGGATTTAGAATTCTAAAATGAAGTAAAGTAGGTTTCCATTTCAGTATGACTCAAAGATTGCTCACAGGCACAGATTTTTCGGCAAGTTTTCTTGTGTCGGCCGAATATATATTACGTGACGCTTGGTTGCTTGTAATCCTCGTTTAATTTTCCGGCTTTCAAGAATCCGCATGCTCATTAATTGCTAGCACTGATCAGCCCACAAACTTTCCGTAAAAAGAAAGATTTTTAAAAGCTTTTATCGCAAGTCATGAGGCTCAGGTTAAGCGCAAGCTAACAGTAGTTGACTAACAAGCTAGTTGAGTTACAGCGGTTCGTTTGTAAGTTTCCTCTTTGCTGTTCATTGTTGATGAGTTGACGAGTTTCGCCGATGTAACAGTGACGACAGCATCGGGCGGTCGATACTCCTCACTTGTATACTCCTCGTCCCGTTAAGCTATTACGAAACATTCGCGGAGAAAAATCACAAGTCAGCTAGCTACAAGAAAGCTATTTACTTCCATTGGTCGGCACCCTGACCGAAATATCTCCTTTAACTAAGCTATCAATACGCAGTCATGCAGTCTATGTATCTATAGTCGACATATCCTTGTCGCGCTAAACTTTAACTTGGAGTTGGAGTGGTGCGGTATCGGGATTGGTTGCGTCGACGCACCCAGATTCAACATCATAGCTACATAGTGGCGCACACTGACGCGCTCAGACATAAGCCTATAGCATCTATGCGAGTTGACGGGTCTTATTACAGTCTTTCTTGCGCTTTGGTTCTTAATTCTAATCAGTTTTATTTCTCCTTCCTTCCTTCCTTACTTCCTTATCACTGCGTGCGGTCATAACTCTTATCGCATAATAAATGGATTAAGTTTCAAAATTGACTCGGTGTAACGCAATCTGTATGGAAATAATGTAACTGAAACAAAAATATTAATTAGACGAGACTTGAATCATAAATCTCCTTTGGCAAACTTTAAACTCGTTTATGAGTTTGCATCGCACAATCAGTCCCCATTGTTTTGATGAATTCTAGGATCTTATTTTTCTGTTTTGCAGCTCTAGAGAGATTGCACCATATTAATCCATCATTATTAAAATTCTTATTCTCTATTTCTCTGTAACTATTACTTTCTATGTAATTTTTCTGTGCTGAAAGTTGGATGTTGGCAAACAAAATTTCAATCGTTTATGACCAAGTGCGTGACTATTTTATGCCTAATTTGTGCCAAGTGTTCCAATGTTTTGAAACCAGTTTTATGCCGAACATTCCGTTTTAAGAATTAAAAAAGTTGTTTTGAAGCATTGGAAATCTTTGATTCTTCCGCCTCCCTTCACAGCACACACCAATAAATTTGTTTACTAACTAACAAAATTAACAGAATAGACGTGCTTTTTGCTCTGAGGCTCCGCTAATTTTATTTTTGCGTATACCTACCTGTGTTATGTATATGCTCTTAATAATATGATTAAGTGGTACCAACAGCGTCATCCACATAAAAGCTTCAGCAAATCATTAGTCAAGGTTTTGGTATGTTAATTACCGGCTTGCTAGAGGTTGACACGTTCCCCTTCAATTCCAACCTGATTGGTATTCAGTTTGCTGACTTTTAGTGGAGCACCGACTCCAATACGCTACTTATGCATTTATTGTGCCCTATCCTTTAGGGGCCAATGATTAAGGTTGGCGGAAGTTTTCGTGGCTTGGCCGGACTTTGGTTGTTGGCCTGCCAGCCGGCCAACGGCTATTGGCCGGCCAACAGCCAACAGCCTACGGCCAATGACTGGCCAACGGGCGGCCAACGTGCACCTTTTAAGTCCAGATGGGAATTTTTCCTGCAAACCCCGATACAGTGCATGTAACCTTTCACACTCCTTTGTAGGTATTATGGAATAATGACATTCGTTGGTACATTATGCTAACGTGGCTACAATAAGCCTGAAGCTTTCAACACTTTTTTCCGTATTATAGAATAATAATATTCGCAGCTACACGCATGCTGATGTGGACATTTGCGTTGGACATTTACGTTGTAGTGATAAAATAAAGAAATGGGTCAAGCCGGTCTTCGAAATTTTATTACTTTGCGAGTGCCGTTTACACTTCCGCATATTATTTTTACTTCCAATAACTTAACATAAACCGTAGAAAGACCGCACAAAAAATCAGTACGTCTAAGCTAGGCCAACGACTGGCCAAACGGCCAACGGACAACAAACAGCCAATGGCCAATTGACCGGCCAGCGGCCAACAGCCAACGGCCAACGAAAAACCAACGGCCAACGGCCAGCAGGCCAACGAACGGCCAACGGCCAATTGGTCGTTGGCCGATGGCCGGCCAAGCCAATTGGCCCAGAAATTCTCGGCCAACGGCCAATGGCCGGCCATTGGCCACACCGGCCAACGCTCACACTACTAACCAATGATATTGTCGCCTAGATCGGGATAAAGGGTGTTAAAATAAAATGGGTACGCTTATCGGGGTTCGTGGCCTAACCTAGATAACGTCGCCCCTCCCCAGATTTTAAGATTAGAACAAGGCAGAGGCAAGTTGGTTCAGTTTTAATATATTTTAGTTTAATGAAATTGGATCACACCACACGGGATGGATGAATGACCTGTTCTTTTGTTTTTGATCCATCATCTTTCTGTTCGATTTAGGCTTCATTCAATGCTATATTGGCTAAAGGAGAACCCAAATTCTCTTCCAAATCTTTTCTCTTGAATCAACAGAAGAAAATATTGCAACAACTCAACCAGTTCTTCTTTATTTATTTCAGTTTTTGAGAAAGAAGATTTTTGTATGGTGATTGGCACAGACAGGTCTGAAGAAGCAAGAACGAAGAAAGGCATTGTTGAATATTTCAACAAATTATCTACTGCCAATTTCCGGATTCCGCAAATTTTTAACACAACAGTGTGCGTGCACTGCAGTGAACTTTCAAACTGAGTAGACATTATAAATTTATATTCAAAAACGCGTTGTTTACATGGCTTACATCAAACATGTAGTTTTTGTAGACGCCTCTGCCGGTCCAGAAATTTAGGACAACTCCACAGTTGATACTTTTTACTTTAAACTTTTTCACTTTGCCAAAGTTTAGCTCCATCCGCCTGTAAACAAATTTGTTTCATCTTGTTTATTTGTTAAATTTCCAGTGTTTGACGTAGATGGCCTGCTTCACGTGTGTGTCTGTTATTTATTTCATTTTATTTCAGGATTGGGCCTTATAAACAACGATAAATTGCGTAATTTGAACTTTAATTGGATTAACAACTGGCCTACGCAGACACGAAGCTATTTTCTTCCGACTGCTGTTTTTAAGGCAGACATTTCTCTCCTTTTTATGATCCCAATCACAGTCTCGTACCCAGAGTTCTCCTACAGCTGTTCATCTATTTTTCTGGAGTTCATTCGTGGTTGTCCGCAATTTTCAAAGACATAACTTTTTTGTTTGACTTATTCTATGGTTTCACTGGCAGCTTTTCCCAGCCTGACGCCTCATGCTTCCACCAACATTAGAATAAGGATGGAAGCCAAAACGCGTCCGATCAACATTAACTGTGGTTCACACTTCACACAGGGGTTCGCCAAGGACCTACCCATGTCTTGTCCTGAAAATTTGATCACCATTTCGCCACGCGACTACATCACTTCACCGAAGGACATCGACTTAGTTTACGGTTCGCCGCGTCGGAAAAACACTTTTCCTCTGGAAAGTTTCCCCCAAACTCCAGCCTTGCATAGTCTGGAAGAATGGAGCTGCACCTCTGTGGAGGCGCCCGAGATTGCCTCCTCGCCAGAAGGTCGTCGGGAGCGTCGTCGAAGCAGCGCTCGATACAAGACAATGCCCATTACCCTCAGCGAAATCTGCGAAGCCGACGAAGAAACCTCACAGGCTCAACAGTTGGCCGCGGAGCAAGAAAAAATCGCGGCAGGAACCAAATCAGAGCACAGTTCGCCTCGTCGAAAACCGGGAGCGCAGCGATCTCGCAGCTTCTCCCTCCCCTCGCCGATTCGGGATGATAGATTTGCCCGGCTCCACGAATTTCACGAATTTCTGCCAACCATCCCGGAGGAGAAATCGTCCGGTACCGGTGGGGGTCCAGGATCAAAAACTGCTCAAACTCGACAGCTGCGTCGTCTAAGCAGAAATCTGTCCCTGTCTCCGCAGCTGTGAACTTCTGATAAGGACCATCTGAACTCCAGAAGAACTGAATAACTGATCAGCTAACTTGATCAAAAGCTGTTTCTGCGTGTTATTTCTCAACATTTATGCTTTAAGACTTGCCAACTTTCAGCAAATGTATTGAAGAAAGGGATAAGACTAATTGCAATGAATTGTTTTCAGTCATAGTCATTTACCGTATGTGATCCGTTTACCCTGTATCCGTCTACATGCAATATTATAACCTACTCCAAACGTGCATCCTGCGCCAAAACTAAAAGACATATTATACCGGTGTTGTCTATAACAATCACAGACAATCTATATTAATGTATTATTTCAGACGTAGAATATATACTGGTATTAGTATTGTACATATTTGTCCTTGTACATTGTAGAGAATTAAAAATGGGAGGTTATATATCTTTAATTTTAAAACGAAAAGAGTAAATACTTTAACTTATAAATCCTAGATTTAGTTTAGATTCTCATTTACTATATGATGCTGCGCTGCAGGGTACCTATACGCTAAAATTATGAATGAAGTCCTGGTATTATTATTTAATACATAAATGGAAGAATAGCATAATTACAGAATTGAAATCACAAATTCAAACTGAAAAAATAAAGACCGATTTCTGAAAATAAAGTATTATGATGACTGCCAATTGTGTATGGACAACAGCGTCCGTTCAAACAGGCGAAGTTTCAACAACGGTCGGCATACAAAGTAGGTGCGATCTGATTTTCCTTATTTCAAATTGTCTTCTGAGACGATGAACTTCTTGCGTATACTGTAGCTGTTTGTAACGATTAACAAAGTCTTGATGAATGTGGGCAAAATCTTCGGTCTCTCGTGAGGAAAGATTGGATAAATACATCAGCACAATAATGACACCGTAGGCTACCAATATTGCACTCACATAAATTACGGCATCGATCGGTACGTCTTCGAAATCTTCAAAGTTGTTGGAAGAAGTGGGTTCAGGCGGAGAGAAGGAAGCGTGACACAGATCCAAGGCTGACTCGAAAACAGCACAGGGATATTCACATGACATTTGGGATGAGCCGTTAGGTTGTCCCTTCCGTGGCATCTACGAAACAGTACATTAAAGTAGAGTTGGGACCGGTTCCAATTTTCAAAACCGGTTCCGGTTCCGGTTCTAGAGTACCGGTTCCGGTTCCGGTTCCGGTTCCGGTTCTAGCTTCCGGTTCCCGGTTCTAAGTACAAAATTCGTGGTTACATTTTAACATTATTTTATATTGGATGCAGGCCCCCAGCAAGGGTTATACAATCAAAATTATAAAGCAATACTGCAAAACAATTGGAATAGGTAATGCGATAATAACCAACTGGCTTAAACTTTTTTGTTTACTTAGAATTTTAAAGTTTTCGCCTTACCTTGAATTTGCTCCATTACAAATGCTGTTACTATATGCACAACATACACTAAAACTTTAGTTGTTTCGATTGTTTCGATTGCAAATTGTTTCGATAATTCATGGTGAGATTCTACTGTGCATCTAAATGCAGACAGCGCCTTCTGAACAGAATCTTGTAAACTGCACAACGTTTCAGTAAAACATACTGAGAATTGAGATATACTGGAGCTTAAATTTTTATTTCTTCAAAAAAAGTACAGTGTTAGAAGCAAATAGTTTCCAAAACATTTACATGCATTTAAAACATTTAAAAGCTGAAAGCCAAATTGGAAAGAAGAACATATATATTAAAGTTATATTTAACGAGGAAATGTACAGTCGCTTGATTACACAAAATAGCTAGCAGATACTTCTACATGCTGTTCCATTATTTGAACTTTGATTGACTTTCGTCTACGTTGCCGAAGCTTAAAAATAAGAAAATAAGTACTCAACTTTCGAAGTTTTCCACTCCTCTAAAATTTACTATTTTTTAAAAAATGCTGCTTAAATCTTGTGTGCTGACAACACCACCTCCCATTTACCAATTTTTTTGAGAAGATATACTCAATTTCCGACTACATCCCATCGAGCTCTCATCTTTTCTATGAGGTTAATATTCAAATATGTAAGCTGGTTAAAGTTTTTATTCGGCGATGTATCGTTCACGTCTGAACGAAAGTGCTCGTCTTTCATCAATTACAATTGGAATTTTAGAACAGAAAATTTCAAAAATTCGTTAAAATTAATTTAGAGACATTTTCCCAACTGCATTTTGTAATACACACAAAATTACTTAACAAAATTTGAAAAATCAGAAGCATGAAAACAAAAAATTACGAAATTCCTTCCGGAATAAAGGAAGTAGAAATATTCCCTTACAATACATGTTCCTAATTTTTCAAGTATGTTTAACATTTAATTTTTGTCTTAACAGACGGGATAATGTCACTAGTGTTGATTCAAAGAAACATTTGAAATTTCTCTTAATTCTATACCTCGGCTTCAGTGAAACATGAAACGTGCCTCGATCGCCTGAAAAGGGGAAGCGGTGAGTTTGTCACCTTCAGTGGAAGCTGAAGCTGTCGTTTTCAGTTTGCTGTCGTTTTCAGTTTAGGGTCTAAATTTATTCTATGGAGTGTCAGCTTCAGTTTCAGTTCCAATAATTGTACCTTCATTTCACGTTTAGTTTGAAACTCTTAATTACTATCAGTCTCATCCTGCATATTTCGCCTTCAGGTCTAAATTTGTTTAGTTTCAGTTCAAACTAGATTTTTAGTTTCAATTTCAGTCACTAGCTTGAAAAAGACAATATGAATGGCAACAGTGAATGGCAACCACAAAAACAAAATCCAGCTTTTGCAAAATTTAAACTCTTGCAAAAAAATTAGTTCAAGTCCATTTTTAAGAGTGGAACCGGCCGGTTCCAAATCCTACCGGTTCCGGTTCCGGTTCCGGTTCTAAAATTCCTTCCGGTTCGGTTCCGGTTCCGGTTCCGGTTCCGGTTCCAACCGGTTCTAGTGGAACCGGTCCCAACTCTACATTAAAGCATTTAAACTTTAGATTGTTAAATTGCTGCAACGCTTATTTATTGTTGTTTCTTATGGCCTCTTGGTTGAAGTTTAAATGCTGTAACTTGGGCTAGCAAATCGTACCGCAATAGATTTTACATCATTACGTATTGCGTATTGCGTATGCGTATTTTACATCATTGCGTAGAACGAGATCTTTTTAACGGTATCTTTAGCTTCAAGCAATCTCTTACAAACCCGGCCAAGGGCGTAGGCAGGGGGGGGGGACCAGAGGGGGGAATTCCCCCCCGAAACTCATTTGCCCCCCGGGAAATTTCCCATGTTATGGAAAATTTTACAAAAATTTTCGCGCCATTGGCGCGAATTTTATTAATTGACTCAGAAAAATCTAATTTGCACATCAAATTACAGGGCTAAATTTTCTAAAATTTTAGCAAAATGTGCTCTACAAATAGGTATCAATTATGCCATATTCTAAAAAGGTCTGGCTTCTAGCTGGGGGCTGCCGCCCCCAGACCCCCGCCTATTTTATCTGAAGATCTAACCGTTTACACTTTTAGTCTAACAAGTTTGTAGAAATTGTTGTCTAAAAATGAGAAAACAGAAAGACATCGTTTCCGTAAGCGAATTTTTACAGGAATTTGAAATAGCACTATCCTTATTTCTGCGATTTGAATGTTTATAGAATCTTTTTTGACTTTTATTACAATTCACAAAAATTCTCCAGCTTCTGGGGGGCTCTGCCCCCCAGACCCCCGTCTAGCTGCTATATTTATATAAAAGCTTGAAAAATCCAAAAAAAACCTGAATCAAGCGAATAACCATTTTGAACAACTTGAGTAAATGCTAAAAATTTTTGGATGTCCCCCCGAAATTTTTTTCTGGCTACGCCACTGAACCCGGCAATAAAACATCCTTTTCACGAAAATTCTAGGAATTTCACCATTTCTTCAAAGTGCCTTACGTTGTTTCCGGATTTGTAAGAAATTGCCTCAACCTAACTACATAATTTTATAAAAATTATGTAGTTAGGTTGAGGCAATTTCGCCTCAACCTAACTACATAATGTTATAAAAATTATGTAGTTAGGTTGAGGCAATTTCTTACAAATCCGGAAACAACGTTGAAGAAATGGTGAAATTCCTAGAATTTTCGTGAAAAGGATGTTTTATTGCCGGGTTTGTAAGAGATTGCTTGAAGCTAAAGTTACCTTTAAAAAGATCTCATTCTACGCGACATAATGATATAAAAATTATTGCTGTACAATGTTCTTAGCTCAAGTTATAGTATATATTTAATTTATCGAAAACGCCCGTTTTTGACAAATGTCAGCGTTGTATTTTTTAAAATAATTATACACGCTGAGAAGCTCCCCAAGATTTCAGCCTTAATGTTTCGAGCATATTGCATGCTTTTTCTATTAGGAAGAGCTGAGTCTCTATGTCTCTGTCTCTGGCCGGTTCATACCTGTCTCTGTCCTTTTGTCCTTTTGTCTCTAAGCTGTCCTTAAGGTGCTGGTGCCTGGTATCCTTTTGTGCAGTGCTATGATGATTTTTTGGTGATGATTTTGAAACGCTATAACTTTCGCAATTTTTGGAGTTGGAAAGAGCTTTATACATCGTTTTAAAGCTTATAATTTGTACATTCATATGAGCCTACGAAGCTAGCAAAATTAGCAATAAAACAGCTAAAAGTTTCTGACATACTGACACCTGACATGCTGAATTTACACCAACACTTTTTGAACATCGATTTCTCAAAACTGTAGAAGCGGCCAAAATTTCTTCTTGTGCCACGATATGAAGGACATATGTGCCGAGGGACATTTTTTTGGATTTAGCTCAACAAGTCTCAATACTCCAGAAAATCCGGCAAATGTGCGGTGGCACGAAATTTCGCAACATTGTGCTCAGTTTTCTCGCAACTGGAGACGTTTTAGCTCAAACCAAGAAAAATGTCCCTCCGCCATAGGGCGAATTTTCATCCAGCCAAAAATCAGGCAAATCCATTGGGTAGTTTTTGAGAAATCGATGTTCAAAACAAAATAATCGCAGTTTTGACAAAATGGTTTTTCGGCCAAATCTCTAGCTTAAAGGAACGAACTCCAGCGAATAGGCATTGATAAAATGTGCAAATGGTCGACGTATCGATTGAGTATAAATTGATCAAAATTGTCCGTAAGATTAATCAGTAATTTACAAAAAACTGATTTCCTCGAAAATCGCCATTTTTGGACCCCAAAAATCGTTTTTGGCTTATACTGACTTAGCCACTGGAGACAGCTCGAAGGTTGTAAGAGCAAAAATGTTCATTTTGGTGCCCTCTTTCCAGCCATTGCAACCAATCCGGTGTATCGATTATGTACTGAGAGAAGAATGGCAAAAACTAGAAATTTCTTATCTTTGCACCTAAAAATACGGGACTGGTCCCAGAATGTTAAAGAACACCAAAATAGTATATTTGGAAAGTTTCATCCACTTTCATAAAGAAATAAAACATATAGGGTCAAATTTACACAAAGCGATACCAGCACCTTAAGAGTCTCTAACTCTTCCTAAACTCTTGATAATACCAAGAGTACATAATAACTAAAATAGTTATTATGTACTCTTGATAATACATAGCAAAGAAGATAGCAAGCAATGTTAATCCCCGGGCCGATGCTTGTCTGTCAGCCCGGATTCAAATATCAACCTAAAGTCTGACCAAAAAATATAGGGAGCGAAATTGTTTTGTTTATAGTGAATTAGCGGTACATTTTTGGTGCAGATAATGTATGTATTTTCTGAGCAGTCATGGCATGAACTTTTGATTGAAAAATAAATTTGAAAAAATTAAAATTCATCAAAAGAAGTCGATTTTTTAAGTTTTGAAAAATCCGTAGATGCCACGAACTAGCCGTTTGGTGAAAATTAGCTCACGTCCCAAACATATTATATCCCAAATGTAAGCTTACTTGGCCAAGAGTTGGATAGTTATTAAAATTTTTCGATTTTCAAAATCCTGTTGATCTTTGCCGCTTTTCCAACTTTGACGGGTTATTACTCGCGACTCACTCAATGGAAAATTTTTCAATTGGATTTTCAGGACCGCTTATGTGTCTGCTTTCATGTGATCTATCTGGTTTTTCAAAATTTGAAATTGAATTTTTCGAAAAAACCACTTCTTGACCCAACATTTTGGCAATGCGAATCCAGCAAAAATGAATAAACTTGCACAATCATAAAGTTTTATCTGAGCTGCATCCAACAATTATAAAGTTTTCGCAGCCACGACTCATATTGCGCCCGCGATGAATTTTAAACAATTTCCCTATTTCGGCTGATTTCAGACAAGTTGTACTATGTCCCATTGATTTGCCAGTGTCACGGTGCAAATCTTTCCTCCGTGCACATCTTCCCCCTGGAAGTTTTGCACCGGTGTAAATCTTCCCCCCCGCGTTGTCAATTTTAATCAATTGATTTTATTTATTGCGAAACCTACGAATCGTGATGTGATAGCTAATAGTTTTAGTTGTGCTGGTAGCTACCATACCAGTCAAAAAATCCATTTGCTCTCAGATGTGAGGGCTAAAGTTTAAAGAAGCATCATCGCGATGTTTTAACCCTTTTATGCCCGCGGCGGCCATTTGGCACATGTGGTGATTTTTGGCATCTTATTTTTTGGGACAGGGTCCAGTTTCCGGTTGGCAATCTGAGCATTTGCTCCTTTTATCTTTAACACGTCCACCCTATTTTAAGAGAATATATACTTCGACACCTGCTTGAAAAATCTAGTTTCTATAGCATTCCGCCGGCTATGGAAATTTTGATAATTTCAAGCTCTGTTCGAACGCTGCATTCAAGCAAATCCAGAGCCGGCTGTAGTTCGTCGGCAGAAAAGTCGTTCCACCGGGTGATGCGGGAGGTTATGCGCATTAAAATACCGTATAGTTGGTCCCGTCTCTGAATCAGGTTTTCTAGCTAGAAATAAATTTATTGGATTTTTGCAATGAAAATTTAGCGAAACTTCGTTCTTAGTCCGACTTTGACGGCTTCTAACTTTTTTGGGTGCATCGGGGACCCTTCAATGACCCATTATGAAATGTAGAGCAATTAATTCTCTATCGATTGGTGGCAGTCCCATCTCTCTAGGTGGTCTCAGTAAAAAACGGCAGTCAAAAATGTAAAATTGGTCATTTTGAGCCGATTTCCCCGAGAAGTCTTGGGCAGAAGAGGGTTAAAGAATAACATCAAAAATCAAAATTTGATATTTTGACAGCCTTCCAGCACAGTTTTACAGTGTTTTCAATCCCAAATAACAATTTTTAAATGAATTTGTGCAAAACTCACAAAATCAAAGCAACTGATTAACCCTTTTATGCCCGCGGCAGCCATTTGGCACAAGTGGTGATTTTTGGCATCTTATTTTTTGGGACAGGGTCCAGTTTCCGGTTGGCAATCTGAGCATTTGCTCCTTTCATCTTTAACACGTCCACCCTATTTTGGGAGAATACTTCGACACCTGCTTGAAAAATCTAGTTTCTATAGCATTCCGCCGGCTATGGAAATTTTGATAATTTCAAGCCCTGTTCGAGCGCTGCATTCAAGCAAATCCAGAGCCGGCTGTAGTTCGTCGGCAGAAAACTCGTTCCACCGGGTGATGCGGGACGTTATGACCATTAAAATAACGTATAGTTGGTCCCGTCTCTGAATCAGGTTTTCTAGCTAGAAATAAATTTATTGGATTTTTGCAATGAAAATTTAGCGAAACTTTGTTCTTAGTCCGACTTTGACGGCTTCTAACTTTTTTGGGTGCATCGGGGACCCTTCAATGACCGATTATTAAATGTAGAGCAATTAATTCTCTATCGATTGGTGGCAGTCCCATCTCTCTAGGTGGGTGGTCTCAGTAAAAAACGGCAGTCAGAAATGTAAAAATTGGTTATTTTGAGCTGATTTTCCCGAGAAGTCTTGGGCAGAAGAGGGTTAACTAACTTATGTTTCGATTAAGCTGCATTTTACAATTTCGAAACTATAAGCCAGAGCTTAGCTGAGATGTCGGTTGGGGGAGTAATTGCAACTTTGCAAATCTTCCGAGAGGAAGTTTTGCATGGGGGGGGGGAAGATTTGCACCGTGACATCGCAACCAGTGTAAACTAGCCAAAACCCAGCTGAAAAGGGAAATTGTTTGAAAATTCGTTGCGGGGGCAATATAACTCGTAGCCACGAAAATTTTATAGCATTGGATTGAGCTCAGATTAAACTTTATGATTATGTTATTTTTTTCATTTTTGCTGGATTTGCATTGCTAAATTTTGGATAAAAAAACTGGTTTTTTTCAAAAAATCGATTTTCAAATTTTGAAAAACCACATAGATCACATAAAAGCTGACACACAAGGGGTCCGAAAAATCCAATTGAAAATTTGTCCATTGAGTAATTCGCGAGTAATAACGAGCCAAATTTGGAAAAACGGCAAAGATCAAAGGATTTTGAAAATTAAAAAATTTTAATAACTATCCCAGTTCTTGACCAAATAAGCTTACATTCGGGATACAATATGTTTGGGACATAGACTAATTTTTCACCAAACGGCTTAGTTCGTGGCATCTGCGGATTTTTCATCAACATCTAAAAAATCGACTTCTTTTGATGAATTTTAATTTTTTTCAAATTTCTTTTTCAACCAAAAGAAAGTTCATGCCATGATGGCTCAGAAAATGAATACATTTCTGCACCAAAAATGTACCGTTAATTCACTAAACAAAACAATTTCGATCCCTACATTTTTGGGCAGACTTTAAGTACAATGACGAAATCAAACGTGACCAATCCGGTTTACTTAAACCCTAAACCGGTATATATTAATATATAACATCGACCTTGGATAATGGATCTTCAAACAAATTTCTATTTTAAGGTAAAAGGTAAAGGTTGCTCCTAGAGAAGTCCCTCACCCTTGCAGGGTATGGGATGCCGGTGCTCATTCCCAGTTTCATTGCCCTTGAGCCAGGAGTGCCACCTCGAATGATGACTGCAACCGTTGAGAATCGGACAGCTCCTCAAGACAGATGCTCTACACTGTCTTCTGTTACCTTCCCACATTCGTGGTACCCGTTTACCAACCAATTAAGGATGGATAACTGAGCCCACGGCGAACCGATATGTGCTTTAGTCCCTTGCTTAAGGGGATTTCTGAAAGCCTTGAGGCAGCGGGGATTCGAACCTCGGACTTTTGGTTCTTAGAGTTTTGAAATATAACAAGCGGAAACGAAAAGGACAATGAATTCAGCCATCACTTGAAAGAAATGTTTCGATAGTAATGAAACCTACATAACCACGGGTCTTTCGCGAAAAAGCTAAATAAACTAGCCCCTTTTCACAAAAGAGTTAAAAATAGGAAACCAAATGAGTTAAACTTTAATATTGGTTCCACTCGATTCTAGTCTGTCGCGAAACCTCCCTACGAAAACACTAGAAATTACAAAGCCAACTTTAAGATGTATGAAAATATTCGCTTTCAAGTGTAATCAAATCTTGTCATGTGTGAGTGGTTTGTTGTCAGTTTGGCTGGTTTAGTTCACCCAAGTGACACTTAACGAAATTACTAAAATCACTCTTTTATCCATCTGTGTAGTACTACACATTAATAGAATACCAAATGAGCTATTAATTTTATTCTGACGTGGGTATTTCCCGGCACAGGTATTTATCAGTCAGTATATAATCCACATGGAATGTGCTTTGCAGTTAACACTAATATGTACGTATATCCGAAACTAGAATCAGATTCCAGACAGTCTGTACAAACTGACAAATGTGAAAATGCTCTGCGTATATAATGCAGTGAAATTCGGTAATTCACTAGAGTTATGCCCGAGCCTTAAAGCAGGTTTTCGATCCCGGTATTTGGAACGGCAGGCCCGGTCTAGTCAACCGCAAAGGCTTGCCCCGAGCTGGGCCATCGGGGCCTTAAAGGCTTAGCCAAGTCTGGTTAATTTCACAACAAATTTAATTTAAGCTTCCATGAATGAGCTATCTAAGTAGTAAATATGTACTAGCATAGCACTAGCTAGCTATTGTGTGTCACTGCTTTCTGCATGCCGGACCTTCACCAGGCCAATCGGGCCTATACCGGGTCTCCTGGCTTCGTCCAAGAGGAAAAGTTACGTGACGGTGACCTCTAAGTTTTCAACAAATCGAAATCTAAATTTGACGAAAGCGAACCACACGAAAACAAAGAATGGATCTGAACAGACGTATTGCACATTGCAAGCGTATTCCGCCCATGCTAATAAAACCTTTAAGCTTCAGCTTAGAAAAGCAAGTCCTTTGTAACTTAGGAAAATGTTGAACTGATATTTAAACCGGCATTCTCAAGAACCACTTAGGGGATAAGTTGTCCTATTTATAAGTCCAATCTTATTGTCTATGTCCACGAATATATGCTCAAATAGACTTATTCCATTATTTCAAAAAGTGAGCTCAAATCCTAAGTGAAGAATGATTAATGGCTTTAGTTAAGCAATCAAGTTTCTGATGGTTTCAACGCAACCTGCTATTCAATTTTTTGTATTTATCATCAATAAAAGAGAGCCCTGTAGCTTATACAGTAACGCTCCTAAAAGTATGCCTCAACTATTTACTACTTATTTAGGTGGTATCTAGGTTCAATTGAATGCTATAAAACACCAGCTTCGAGTTCCCTTTGGTAGTCTGGAAACCGTACTTTGGATATATAAGTTCAACTTCGACTGAAACTAAAATTGAATTTCGGTGGCAATACCGAAAAACGACCGATTCATATTTTGCACTTTTTGAGTCTGCTACGGCTAGTCATAAGGCAGTACGTTGGAGGAAATTAAATTACTGGCAATTAACGAAGGGACTATCCGACTACAAAATCGATAAGCAAGAAGATTTTAATATAAATAAAATAAAGTTATTATAAAAGGTCTCAAGGCGCGTAGTCAAAAAATCACAGACCAAACAGCAAAAAACTGCAAAAACGCATAACCTTTCTCAAGCAAACTACATAGATAATATGGTCAAAACGGCTGTGGTCCTCCCTTGCAAGTTGCATATAATTAAACAACAGTCCTTCCTACAGATGGGGAAATACAAACAAAGGCTAGAACTTAAATTAATAAATATAAATTGAAGTACAAATACAATAAAAGAAACGAAGCAAAGGTATGGCATAAAGTGACCCTACGAAAGAATCAGCACCGCATAGGCATGTAATACAGTTATCAGTACACACACATATTATGATACGCATTTACAACATCTGAGTAAACAAACATTGTAGCCAAGGCTTAAATGCAATAAATAAGTAGCAAATTTTCGACGAAATTTGTACCAAATATAAAAGCATGTATATATTATTATTAACGTGGACAAAATAGCAAAAAAAGTGAATTACAAAACGAATATTAGTAACGAAACCACAGCAAACCGCGTAACAGTTAGAAATTAAATAGTAGTAGTAGTATGCAAAACCAGTGACAAGCAATAGAGAGACACAAGTAAATGATGAATCCATAAAAAGTTTCGGAAAACCCAATCAATATCGATTTATTCTAAAACCCCAAATCTTCGAAGAATCGGCGTCTTTCACTGACAGGCTTTCCCATAACGACTTTGAGCTCTTGTATTGCCTTGTCTACATCACGCTGGGCTGATACTGCGTAACCGTCTAAATTTGGCACACTCATAAATCGAGCATCTAAAATATAAAAATAATATCATAATAATAATAATAATAATAATAATAGAAAATAGCATAAAATTATGTTCAATGAACGATTACAACAATATACAAAGATTATCAGCTGCTGCGACGACATAGTCAGCATAAGATTGGCGGCGAAAATTTTTCTCACTATGGGAAAAGTCATTTCAGCTATTCAACGAAAACAATAACCATAGCCAAAGTGCGAAAACATCAAGATAGTGGTTGCCTCGTCTCTCTGACTGCAGAGATTTTCGAAATGTTGCGAAACAACACTATAAATAAACTAAATAAAATAAACAAACAGAATGCTCTGACTGCGAAAACAAACAATAGCATGATGCAGTCTTCAAATAAAAGGAAGCACATAGGAACATAAAATAAGGAAATATATAGTATCATGCATATATATACAAGAAATAAAAATGCTCCTCTGGAGCATGTAAAAACTAATATGGGTGATTTTGAGGTTGCAAAATCAAGAGAGGACTAGTCTTTAAAATGCTTAATATGGGGCTAGGTTCAAAAATAGAAGAGGACTAGGTTGTGAGCGAATTAATATGGGCACAGCTTCGCCGAACAACCCATATTCGCGGTTTATACATGTAAATCATTATGCATATCCACACATGCTACATTTAGTTTAACTTGTTGCATACCGGCAGTTAAATTCTTTGTAGCAGCGGCTGAAGCCTAGCAAGACTCACCGCAACCGATAAGAAAACAAACTCCGAATTTTCGTTTTCATTAAATATATATTAGAAACGAAATCGTTAGGATGAAAGTAGTCAGCACGGCTCATTTATATATGCTTGTATTTATCTATTTATGCATTCAGTATATTTGTGAAATCTTTAAATTTGCTGATCTATTTTACTTGGAACCATCTTAAAAATTTCACTAAAGTTAAATTTTTTGAGTTTACAAGTCAGTTAAGCTTACTTGTCTAATAATTTTGCAATATATAAGTATGGTTAAACGCAGTAAAGTAGAGTTAAGATTTTGCTACTACCGAGAATTTGAAGGAAACCATTTTCTTAAAAGATCACTTGAAAATTCAGAAAAGCACAACTTAAAATGTAGAAAACCCAACACATCAAGGAGTCTGAAAATTGCGAATTTGTTAAATTTTTTTCTATAGATGTAGGAAAATAACCATACGCATGGACACCTATTTAACAGTAGGTATATAATTTATAAAAACATATATATACATATAATTATGGTTAAATTAAAAAATTCATTTAACCTGTGACATGCATAAAAATTAGTTAACAAAATATCAACGTCTACTGATTCGGGTTTAGTTGAATATTAAGGTACGCGGGGGTTTGGGGGCGGCAGCACCCAGTAAAAGCCACACTCTTAACACGAAAATTCGCTTAGAAATTAATTTTGAGCGCTCCAGGCATTAATATTTTAGTTTCAGTAATAAATTTCCTTTGGTTCGTTAACTGAAAAAAGATCCGGATCCGGATGGTTTTTCTGCCGGATCCGGATCCGGATATCCGGTCGATCCCTAATTTTATATATATATATATATATATATATATATATAACGCATAATCTACTGCAACGTATTCGAGCTTGACTCGAACTTTTTATATACTCTTTTTAACTTTTAACTCTTAACTTACCAGTTAAATTTATACTACCAGTGTACGCATTTTATCCATTTATACGGAAAATTTGTATTTCAAGAACAATTAATTTTAAGACTTTGATCTTCTATTTCCTGCTTGCACGAACCAATAGATTTCGCATCATATCCTTAGATCTCTTCTCGTTGCTTGCTGCAGTTCACCACGACCAAATAATAATAAATTACGTATATATATTCCTAGCTAGTCTAATAGTGTATGCAAACAACTATATCCAAAGAGTATTAAACTTCTTAATTTTTTCTTGACTGACATTGATCGAAAGGTCTGTGTGCGACAAAAGCTGCGACGAAACGTGAAATCCCGCGAATATGGGTTGTTCGGCGATGCCCATATTAATTCGCTCACAACCTAGTCCTCTTCTATTTTTGAACCTAGCCCCATATTAAGCATTTTAAAGACTAGTCCTCTCTTGATTTTGCAACCTCAAAATCACCCATATTACTTTTTACATGCTCCAGAGGAGCATTTTTATTTCTTGTCCTTCCGTCATTTTAAAGGATTCCTTTTCAGCAATGCGGTAATGGATACGAGGAGCTTGAACAGTGCCGTAGATAGAGCAGAAAACTGATTATAAAAATATATAGTGAAACTGAATTCTGACCTCCGCCCTAAGCTTCGGCCGCTGCAACCTCAGTTTGTGGGTGGAATAAGGGTAAAACTTTTTCGCCTAGCCAAAGAGTTCGACAGTATGCCCATCGTGTTCAGCGACACTGATTTACTATATGGATAGCGCCATAGGGCCGAAAAACGCTGTTTTAGGCCGTTTGACCAATGGTTAATAGGTCCCCTAGGCCGTAGTGACCACTGGTCACTTCCATTGGTTTCGGCAATATGCCCACTGAAACGAGCGCAGTCGATTTACTATGTGCTCCCAACCAAAACGCCAAAAAACACTGTTTTAGGCCGTTTGACCAGTGGTCAATAGGGTTCCTAGGCCGTAGTGACCAGTGGTCACTTCCGTCGGATTCGGCAATATGCCCATTGAAACGAGCGTAGTCGACTTACTATACATGTCCCCGACAAAACCGCTGAAAAATGCTGTTTTAGGCCGTTTGACCAGTGGTCAATAGGTCCCCTAGGCCGTAGTGACCACTGGTCACTTCCATCGATTTCGGCAATATGCTCATTGAAACGAGCGTAGTCGACTTACTATGCATGCCCCCGACAAAAACGCTGAAAAATGCTGTTTTAGGCCGTTTGACCAGTGGTCAATATGTCCCCTAGGCCGTAGTGACCACTGGTCACTTCCATCGATTTCGGCAATATGCTCATTGAAACGAGCGTAGTCGACTTACTATACATGCCCCCGACAAAACCGCTGAAAAATGCTGTTTTAGGCCGTTTGACCAGTGGTCAATAGGTCCCCTAGGCCGTAGTGACCACTGGTCACTGCCATCGATTTCGGCAATATGCTCATTGAAACGAGCGTAGTCGATTTACTATATATGCCCCTGACCAAAAAGCCGAAAAACGCAGTTTTAGGCCGTTTGACCAGTGGTCAATAGGCGCCATAGGCTGTAGTGACCAGTGGTCACTTCCGTCGGTTTCGGCGATATGCCCATTGAAACGAGCGTAGTCGATTTACTATATATGCCACCGACCAAAACGCCGAAAAACGTTGTTTAGAGTGAGATTTCCCAACTTTGACCCTGGGCGAGGAACCACGGGAGCCATGCTGACCAGTGGTCACTTCGGGCAGTATCGGCAGTATGCTCATCGCTTTCAGCGACCCTGGTTTACAATATATGGGCACCACCCCAAGGCCAAAAAACGCCATTTTTAGTGACTTTTAGGCCATTTCTAGTAAAAGTGGGACTTAGAAACTTTTCGCCCAAACAGGCCAAAAAATGTAAAGTTTGGGCACATCTCCTGAAAGCTAGGGAGCAAAATTAAAAAATCCCCCTCGTTACTTTATGCACCCCTACTGGTAGTTTTCAACAAAAGATACTAGACCTCTCCAACTTCTACCCAGTTCTAGAAAAGTGTGACCAAAATTTGCGAAAAATAGCGAAAGTCCGACTTTGGGACTTTGGCATAGAGCCAAAATTGGCCAGGTGCCAAAATGACCAAAAAAAGGTAGCATGGGGGATCCTGTCTACCAACATATAACAGTAGTATGGTGCCAAAATGCCCACATCGTTCCAACACTTAGCCGTAAAATGCATTTCCAATAAGCGTTATTTACTCAGAAAAAAAACAAACGCACGGTAACTATCGCCTAGTGCAAAAATTCGAAGTTTCGAATTCGAACCAAAAGCATGGTGGTACTTGTAGTACTACTCGAGTTGTTTACGATGGTAACCTTTTTATCACTCTCGAACCTCTAATTAGCTGGCACCAGGCCAACACGGTCTCCAGGGGGCCGCGCAGACGCCTTTACACCCATATTATGTAGGGGCGCGATAGCGCCCCTACATAATATATTATAAGGATTTTTCTACTGTGACATTTTGAAGGGTAGGACTAAGTGAAATTAACATAACTTTCGTTTTTCAGTTTTCCGGCTGCGCCTCAACGCAGCAAGTTTACTATAATCGGTTTTAATGTACGATCTGTACATGCTTGCAAGCTTTTCCATACGAATTTTTATAAAAACTGTGTACTAAGTGTGAGCTTTAATTTACAGTTATAAACAGGTTTTGGAAATGCTCAATTTAATCAAGAATTAACTAACTAATTTTGCAGCGTGCACTTAGGGCCTTTTCAAGAAAGGGTAGGATGTGTAGCGTGTAGAGTAGAGTAGGTAGAGTAGAGTTAAAATTAACTCTTTTCATGAAAGCACGGAGTTAATTTTAACTCTGCGTGTTTCAACTCTCATTAATCCTTGTTTTAACTCTCATTAATCCTACAGGGTTAAAAGCTCTAGAGTTAAAAGGAGTTAAAAATAACAGAGTTAAAATTAACCCCATGGTTTCATGAATAGAGCTAATTTTATCTCTGCTTAACCTAATAGAAAATGCTCAGAGTTAAGCAGAGTCAAATTTAACCCTTTCGTGAAAAGGGCAGAGTTAGAGCGAGTTAATTTTAATTCTTTTCATGAATCCATGCGAATTTAAAATTTTTAACTCTCTCTCTAACTCGCAGGGTTAAAATTAACTCTTTAACTCTCTCTAACTCGCAGGGTTAAAATTAACTCTTTAACTCTTTCTTGAAAAGGATTGAGTTAATTTTAACTCTACCCTACCCTTTCTTGAAAAGGCCCAAAGTTTGTTTTATTCTTAAATTTCTAGCATTGTCAACGTAAAGGCCAACTATGAAGAGGAAATCTAACTATGCTTGTTAAAATAGATGTCTTTTGTTCAAGACGCCGATGTTCAAGAAATAGAAGACTTCTGCTTTAAACATGGAACTTCATCGAATTTTGCTTCATCAAAAATCTAAGAATTTGTTGCAACTTTTGACAAGGTTACCCATTTTATTTATTTTAACGTTAATTTCTCACTAACTCACCTAGTTTGTGCTGTGGCACATGCCCCCTCGCAAAAGTTAAAAGTGCCTCTTAATGTTTTGGGCAACCCTCCCTCTTTCCCGGACGGAACCCTAATGCACAGCCATGAAATTTTTTACATACTTGCAGCAGGTCCTTATTTACGCTTACGGTAGATATGGTCAATACAAGTTCAATTTGCATAAAATTCTTGCTTGTTGCTAAGCACATGTTGACTCAAAGTGCAGAATCGACAAACTGAATGCAGTTTCGGACACTATTTGTCAGATCAAAATTTGACAAAATGTATATAGGTATATAATGTATATATGTATATAATATATATATAAGGTATATATGTATATAATTCCATAATGAAGTTAGATTATTTTGAGGTGGAGGAGAATTGGACGGAGGTTTTGGTAACTCCACTTCAATTTCTAATTATTACTAAAATGCACAGTAAGTGGCGTATGTAAAGTTATCCACTACGTTGCAACTACGTTGCAGAACAGACATGAAAAGAACAAGAAAACTATACTCTACCACGACCAATTAATTACGTAAACAGTAGTAACACTACAGTCACTGAACAAAATGCCAGAAATAAAATATAGCATATACACATGTCAGCTATTGTAGGCTACTTGTACTCCAACTAAGGGGTTGAAAGTAATTGGTGAAAACAGAAAATAATCACTACATTAGGAAAATGCCGAGTTCATAATTGTGTATTACTTACGAAGCGTTCCTACAACGACTACTCAATACATGGAAACTAAAAATGTAAAAGGCAATAATAACAATTATGATCGTAGCTAAACAATCGGTCAATAGAAGGCTGAGACAATGATCGAACCAAACCAGATAGATAAGTATAAAACAATATAATTCCTTCCAAACAAGGCTACACAGAGAACACAGTGAGTGTAAGAAGTCTGAATTCCACAGTTTTCAATTTCTTCAAACTTTCAGCTAATTTAGTAATAAAATTTGCTATTATAAAAAATTACACTGCGCCGATGGCATATTGAAGTCATTACGTAGCTTGTTGTAGGTGATAAGAAGAGTTTAGCCACAAGAGTACCTGCCACGTTTAGCAGACTCAGGTGAACTAATGACAACGTGAGAAAAATCGAAGATATATATTCGTTTCGCAAAAAAATGGCGACTTCCCTCCACATTTTATACTGAAGCAGACTTTAATAACAGTTTTTCGAACGAAAATGTAAACATTCTTAAACAGTGGGGGCTATCTCTCGATTTGAGCTATAAGAAATCAGTCGAATTTTTGAGACAATAACACCAACTTTTAAACGTTCCCATTCCTCCTTAGGTCATTCAGTTGTTTTAAATTGAATCGCTTAGGTAAACAGACTAGATCTTGTCGGCGCCTGGTCAGACTGATTGCTCCCATGATGCTCTTGTTGCAGAACTGAAGAGGACAAGAGCGATGAAAGTGAGTTCACCAAATTTTTTGGATCAGCATATGCAAGCAATCCTGGGCGAGACAGTTCACTAAAACGCCTGATTTCGTAATTTGATACACAGAAAATTGTCCCCACAACGAATATCCTAAAGGTTAGCAAAAAATTGGGGGAAAACAATTCAAGTTTATGAGGCCAGAAAGGGGCAAAGATAGGCAAGAAAGGGAAATGCTACCTACCATTTCTTCTTTCTTGAGCCATCTGACGACGGCGACTGGATTTAGGCTGATACTCAGCAGCAGCGAACTCAGAGCGAACTGAAGGAGTGGAAGCTGAAGCACAGAGGTACGAGTACAAAATAAATAAAACACGGTTAAGGCAGAGGTAGAGGTAGCATATGATAGAGTTAATCGGTTTAACAGAAAAGGATGAGGAAATTCTATAACAAAAACCAAACAATTGAGCTTTAGCCGATGCAGATTAATTGCAATTCATTACGTTTGACGTTTAAATCCGAAAATTTTCAAACGTGACTCAAAATAAGCAACCTGCTTCCCTATGGCTCTATGCAATTACAAACCTCGAGAATCTGTAAGCAGACTGGTGGCAGAGACAGGCGCTTGTGGAAGCGGAGGAGGGAGGGAACGAGGTGGAGAATCGTCCACAGAGTTTAGACCATTAAGTAGAGAAAGCGAATGACTGGACATGGGCGTGGTTGGGGTATAGGGAGGAAAGTAGGTGGAAGAGGAGGAAGCCTCAGGGCCACGAGGGGCGTCATGGTGGTGGCTTTGGGACAGGACGACAGACGCAGCGGATGCAGAACGCTGATGCTGAAGCTGTTGCTGATACTGGTAGGATTCTAACTCCTGAAATGTATAGTGCAAAATAAGAAATAAGGAAAAGGACGAGCAAAATGCAAAAAACGAGGGGTGAAGGTAAAATAGTTTTCGCTCATTGCCGTAATGTGGTGACAAAACGAAGAAAATAAAGAAAACAATTAACATAGCGTTAGTGTTAGGGTGAAATGGTGGATTGATGTTATTCAGACTTTAAAAAGATTATAATTCTATTACAAACAAGCAATAGTCTGTGCAAAGTTTTGAGTTTTGGCTGGTGAACATTTTGCTAAATTATAAACATGTTGCGCAGCCAGCAATAGTTTATAAGTAAGTAGTTACAAAAAGAAATAGTGTGCCAGCTTTAATGTGTGACGGTGCTTTAACAACAGCACGGGAATGCTTCTCCGAATGCGGGAGGTGGACAACTTTGGCAACAAATTCGCCCCGTACGCTTGCAGAATGTTTTAATACACAAAACTAACTACTTGCAAAAGACGACTTATTTAGCAAATTTTTGGAAGAAAGCTAATGTGGTACAGGAACTGGAGGAACAAGGCGTTTTAATCACAATTTAGTTTTTGCAAAACCATCGATCAATATTACCGCGGCCAATATTTTTGTCGCTGGTGGCCACTCCTGAAACAAGGATCGACCACAGTCTAGGTCATTTAGACTCCGGTTCCGGCAAAATTAAATTCCGGTCGTTCGCTGTATTGAGGACGTGCACACCTATACCTTCTAAAATCTAAAGTTAACAAACACAGAAACCTTTCGAGTTCGAGTTAGCTGCTTCTCCACGTAGTCCAGCTTAGCTTTGACAGCATCACTCTCCACTACTTTAGAGTCGAGTTGGCGCTAAACAAAGACAAAATGAAAGAATGCTACTATCAAGCACAAGACTGTTTTTTTCAGGCATCTCAGATAGAAGTGAATGTCAAAATTTCTATGGCCATAAAATACCTTAGTAAATTTTCTCCTCTAAGATCAATGAATCTAAGATGAATATCCCACTAACCCTACCTACGACAATAAGACGTTCCATGAAAATACAGCAGGCATCATTAACATGGTGACCAGCAGTACTGTCATTATATAATTATTACATACTAACCTCTAATTCCTTAATTTTTTCTTTGGCCCTCAAATCTGCATACTGCCCTTCACGACTTCCAGGTCTAAACACAAAGGGTATATTATACTAAACTACGTTTTAGCAACCAATTTTAGGCTTTAGGAATAGTTGTTATTAGATATTTCAGAAAGATCTCTAGCAATGCGCAACATCCACAAACCGTTCACTGAGAGCACGTCGACTTTGATTTAGCTCGTCTTCTAGTCGGGCGTTTTCAACACATTTGGTAGAATAGGCCGCTGAAAGGCGAGCAAGCTCTGCACGAAGCTCTTCCATTAAACTTCTGAAAAGATGAAGGAAATCAAATTAGTTAAAATAAGGCGCCAAATTTTCAGCACAATGCAACGACTGCATTCGGGAATGTATTCTCCATTACAATAAAGATTGAAAGCTGAATACTTTCATGTGTACGTAGGTGTGAAAATGTTTGAGTACTGTGGGGTGGTTGTTTCATTTCATTTAATTTGTTCGAAACCGGTAATTTCGTATGCTAATATTACCCTCTTTGCGTAAGCTTAGTTTGGATCAGTCTCTCCTGATCGTAACAGAGAACTACTGCTTCAGGGATTAGAAGCCACTACAGGAGATTATGAAACAACTTACGGGTTTCCTTCCACCCTTTACTTTACTTTACTGCAGTATCAGTAGCATAGCAGTGGACATAGACGAAATCTTAAACTATCGACTACATCAAGGAAAGATTACTATTCCTTGAGGCAAATGGCGCAAATATAATCATCTAAGCTTTAACTTACGTGTAGCCTTTACTACGTTGAGATGATTCGGAGGTAATCGTATCCCGTTGCAGGGTTTCTTGTATTCGTTGTGTCGCTTTGGCCAGTTCATTTTCATGAGCTTTGCGCAGAGCATCCAGAGCTAAAAATGCAATAATAGCCGCTAAAAATTCAATAATAGTCAAGAGGTGGATTTTTACATAATCTGAAAAAGATCAGCCGAGCCCCATAAAAATTTTGGATTATGATTAGAAATTAACCTCTGAATATTGTTATATTTAAAACTGTAAAATTTATCAAAACCAGCCAGTGTGTCGAAAACACGAAAACAGCAACAGGCTATGAGCTCAGATTTGGTTTCTCACAAACTTAACACATAGTCAAAGCAATAAGCTAACACAGATTGTGCTAACTGCAAACTAATGTATAAACACCTTGTCTTGTTGCTTCCTTCTCTTCCTGCAGAAGCTGCTCGTACTCATGTTTCAAGGCGTCTAATTTCTGTCTCTGTTCTGATCTAAGCTCTTCCAACAGCTCTTGATGAGTACGTTCCATAATTCCCATACTATGATCGCCAACATTCTAAGATGATAACATTACATCGTGGAATAATAAATTCACGGAAATGAATTGTTTTGTCTAGGAAATTATCGTCAAATTTGGGCACCGTCGCCACAACAATTACGGGACTAAAAAACTACAATAAAATTTTAGCCTGGTCAGATCATAATCCGCTTAAAATTAAATTAAAATTAAAATCAGAAATGTATACACAAAGTCATTTTGAGCTACAGTTTTCGAGTACCTTCATTTCATTCATTTCCAACTGGCACTTTCGTCTCAGTTCTTGCTCCTGACGTAGACATTCCTTCAGATCTTCATTCTCCGCTTCCAGTGCTACTCGAACTGATTCAAACTCTTCCTGTTTATTCTAAAACAGGCAGGACAGGAAATGAAAATTACGGCATCACTATTAAATAAGAGGGGGAAATAATTCTGGAGATACAAACGAACTTGTTGGTGCACTTGGATAAAGATTTTGAGAATACAAGCAAATTCCACAAGGACTTCAGATTCTAATCGAAGTATCATGGATAACAAAATCAAATTCATTATAACAGCACTTGAATTTTTTGAATCATCATTAGTCCGAACTGTTGAACTGACACTTAGTAACAGAAAGGTAAGGTTACTTAGTAGGCAACAAAACATGCATTAGTCGATAGCAATGCTGAAAATAAAACAACAAACTCATCTGAAACAAAACAAAGAAACAATGGAAAACAAGTTAATAAAAATCGCAAAAACATTCCTAAATATTAGAAGGTATGTAGCCACTCTCACACTCATCCAGTGTAAAGAAGACTAAGCACCCTAGAGGCTCTGAAAGGGAAGCAAATTTCGTTTAAATATTTAACTCAATTTAACGGTTAGGAACCATCACAACAAACCAAATGATATGGTGAAACTGATACGGCACGACGGAAAAGGGACTTCAGATTCACATACACATAGTATCATTGGAGCTCAAATTCATTATAACAGCACTTTTATGAATGAATCATCACAAGTCCAATTGGTTCAAGATGAATTTAGTATTTACAATATCTTTCTTTTGGTAATATCTTAAGCAAGCTTGCGAACGGCTGGTTACAGTGACAAAATATTTGCAAACCAAAACCAGAAAGTTCCAAAATCGAAAAGAAAGAATTGCTCATGCAAACACCGTGCATGAACACACAGCGCCAATATTCCAATCATCTGAATATGGAGAACTCTAGAACTTACGTACTCCATTAGAAGCGGGGCTTTTTCTAGGAGAAAAAAAGTGGGGGGAGTGGGGGGAATCCAAAGTGGTCTAAAATCGCTAAAAATGCAGCAAAAATAGCCTGTTTTCTACATATACTGCTATAACTATGCTAAAAAGTGCTCAAAAATCGATTTTGAGTACCAAAATAGACGATTTTTGACCAAAAAATTCCGGTGAAGCCGGAAAATTTTTGAATATTTTGACCAAAAATCCTTAAAATTTGGCATTTTCTGGGCACCTTAGGGTGAGTGGGGGGAGTCCAAAAAAGTGGGGGTGGGGCCGAGTGGGGGGGACCCAAAAGTGGGGGGGGGGCGCCCCCCCCCCAGCAAAAAAAGCCCAGAGCGGTAATATTATTTTTTAGGAAAACCATGAGCAGACATTTTAAATAAAGTAAGCTAAAGGAAGGAAGTCATGCAATTGAACCAATCTAATCCAGGCGGACTGTGACGGCAGATACCTGCATTTCAATTAGCTCCATTTCCAGTTCCTCAATTTCATTGGTCAGATTTGTGTCACTGTGAAGCTCCGCCTGTCGTCGCCAGTGATCAATCTCTGCCTACACAAGACATACACGCCGAGGAAAATAAGGAAAATAAATGACTGACACACAAAACAAATCCCAACACTCAAAGTGCAAAAAGAAAGTAATGTGTCATACAAAAAGTGGAGAAAAAGTAAACCAAATGTCCACACATTAGACTAAAGCTACAGTTAACGTAATTGCTTCATTCACGAAAATACTGCAAACTGTCTAGTACACACTACACGCTGTAGCTGGTGCTCTGCCTTACCACAGAAATCACAGGAAAACCAATTCAGATCGCTTACATTTTAAAAAAGCTAGGTAAACGGAACCCGAAAAAAATGCAAGAGGGAGTCAAAAACGTTCTATGACAGAATCTACAAGTTTGTAGATGTGATAAAACGCTCGAAGTATCATCGTAAATCATTGATTTTAGTTTGAAGCAGAAGCTATGTGAATACAATAGTCTACAAAGGAAAACATAAAAATTTAAAACTAATTCAAAATGAAAAAAGTGAAAAACTGGGCTAAGTGGTGTTGTACATGTGAGAGAAAAACTTAGGCTGGTAAACTAAATGTGGTGCGGATCACACTGGAAACAAAACTCAAATAATTCCGATTTTAAAGCAAAACTAACCAAACTTTTTGGTGATACAACAAAGTCTTTATAAGCTACTGGAAATAAGCACTGACGGTAAAAAACTGAGGAAAATATTGAAAGCAAGCTTCGACTGCAAAATAATCACTATGCCCTTCTTGCAGTGTAACAGTTAGTTAGTAGTGCGCGGCAAAAACACCAGGCTCACCTCAAACACCCGTCGCTCGTCCTGTGTCAGAGGCGACTCAGTGCCAACGTCAGCGCTACCAGTGGGCTGCAGTTGCTGACGCGAAAGCAATCGTTCATAGTTTTGCTCCAACTGCAACACCTTGTGCTGTAGACGCTCGGCTCGCTCACGACTCTCGCTCTCCATCTGCTGCCTGATCTGGGCCAGTCTAGACTCAAAGCTAATTCTGAGCAGTTGACACAGCAAACGGCTGACACCGACCAACAGACTGTGATATACCAACTGTTGTGTCAACGGGCCGTAGTGACTGACACACTCGCCCAGCTGCACTGATTCCAGCAGTGTACTGCGAAATGTTTGCGTCAATTCTGCAGACACAACCTCGTCCGTTTTACCACCGGAAACGGTTTCCTCTGGATGTGAAAGATCGACAGTTCGCAAGGCTTCCAGCAGAGATTCAATATACTGGGCCGAACTTAGGCCTGAAGAAGGATCGCTGGCTTCTGCTGCTGTAGCGGCTGCAACATCGTTCAGACGAGACTCGCCCACTCGCTTTCCAAAGTTGGCCACACAGTGCTCAATCCAAGCGTCCAATCCAACCACGCAACCCTTCACACAGACCAGAGCTGCGACAAGTCCCATCTGTTGATCCACAGTCTTCGGAAGTCCGCCCGGATCCGACTGGTGACGAGACAAAAGCTCGCTCAGCTCAGCCTGGATCGCCCGGTCAATGTGGCCAAATTTGGCGGAACTACTGGAAAGAAGGACACGCTGGGATCCGACCTTCAACTGTAGCGTATGCTGCTCAACGAGCGACCGTAGGGTCTGCTCAAACGCTGGGGCGCCTACGTGAAGCGGTTCGGACTGTGACCCTAGGAAGACGCGTGACAAAAGTGACTCACAAAGGACCAGAAGACGGTCTCGTACGGTTGCCAGCTGCCCCAGATTATTGAGGATCTGGGCTAACGCAGACTGGTTTACTGACTGCTGCTGCTGCGCGGCAGCACAGGAAGGATTATGCTGTTGTTGTTGCTGTTGCTGGCGACAGACCGATTCAAATCGAGCCAAATCGTGCTCCAGCTCCAGTGAGAGGAGACCAGTGCGAACCGTCGAAATGTCCTCGATCGGACCAGTGGCTCCCTGCTGGCTGACGGCCAAGTTTGATAGCAAAATTTCTGCCAACTGCTGACGCGCTATTTGCTGAATACCCGCAGATTTGTCGGCATCGGTATCGGCATCAGACCAAGCCGAGGCGACTGGTTCATGAACCAGGTGAGAGGGAAGAACTGCCTCCAAAAAATTGACCTCCTGTAACAGCCACTGCATAGCAGTCTGTGCATAAATGTTGACAAAGTTTATAGAAAACAGTTCAGTGGTGGGTACTGAAGGGGCGCTAGTAGTCAACTGTTCCTTTATCCGTCCCAGTAAAGTCTCAAACTTTCTCAGCACTACGTAGGTATTTCGTATATCACGATTCAGTACTGTACAGGCCAGTCTTAGATCATCACCAGAACCCTCCAGAACATTGGCAATTTCGCTCACAATGGCCACCTCTGTACCCAGCATTTCGGCCAACATTCGTTTCACATCAGCCGGCCCAGATATCAGGGGTACTTTGGTTTCCAGTTGGTCAAACTGGGAACCCAGATAGGCAGCCAGCCCGCGGGATAGATCAGTGTGCAACGCGGACGGTTGATATGACCAGCTGAATAGAGCAGCACTGGCTGCCTGGTCCGGCTCAGTCTGGGCTGAGCAGTAAGAACAGTTTGTTACAGTACTGGCAGTCATGGATGGCACAGTTGCACTGGCCTCAGTAGTGACCGACTGCACATCAGCAAGCGACGGCAAACCGTCCACAGATAAAGGAGCAGAGGCAACAGAAGTAGCAATAGAAGTAGCCGTAGCAGTAGTACAACAACTAGTAGCAGAAAGAGTAGAAACGCTAGCAGACGAGCCTGCAAAACTGGGAAATACAGTAGTAGACACATCAGGACAAGAAAAGGTAGAAGGAAAAGGAGAAGAAGACGATATAGCATGCGTATTGCCCATGTTATTAGACTGAAACTGTAAAGAAGGAGATGGGGGATACCGTAAGTCGGAAGGAGAAGAGGAGTCAATACCAGGAATGAAGGGAGTAACAGTAGTAGTAGTATGAAAAGGAAGGGGGGCAGATACATCAAGTAAGTCAACAGCAGTATTCGTGTTAGTGTCAGTGGTTACACCAGCTCTTACCGACGAGGAAGGAAGGCCGGAAGCAGCCGATACAGCAGATCGAGAGGAGGGTCCAGAAGGGCGCAACAGCGCACCAGCCGCAGCACCGTTCAAAATCTGGGCATCCAAATCCTGGAGCAGAGCGTCCAACTGTGCCAGACGCTCTGATTTGGGCAGGAGTGGCTGGGATGCCAACAGATCAGACTTCAGTGATCCCAGTTGTTGGGATAGTTCTTGCTGCTGACGCTGATCTAGATCACCCGACTGTGGGGACTGTTCGTAGCCTTCAGCGGAGGACTGACCACTACTGTTGCTGCTGCTCTGACTGCTTTCCAGCAGCTTCTGCAGGAATTCCACATGACGCAGATAGCCAGACAGCAGGAGATTACTGTTGATAACGGGGGAGGCAGGAGGCGGGGAACTGGGTGAAGGATCCATCACCGTTGGACTGGCTGAAGTGGGAGGAGCTGGAGGTGGAGGAGGGGGCGGAGGGTGCGGGCTCCTAGGAAGAAGACCATCATCAGTACCAGCATGGGAACTGTCCTGCTCTAAAGCCTGAACCTTCTCCATCAGTGCCGCTGTTTTGCGCTCTGACTCCGCCAACTTTTCCTCCAGCTGAGCCACCAATTCTGCTGTCTGTCCAAACGTTGCACTACCACAACCATTGCCGCCTTCAATCAGCATAGCTTCAGCGTCCTGAAAATACAAAACATTATAGCAGGACAAATCATACCAAACCACGCACATTTACCTTAAGCCTTGCCACAGAACACAAGCGTTTATTCATAGGAAGTGAAAAGCCGAACTTGACTAACGAACGAACGTTCTAACTAAACTACATAAACTGCGTAAAAATCTGTACCAATTGCTGTCGACAAAAATAGTAAAAACTACCCAAAATGACTTTACTGAGACAAAGTTACATAATTAGTTATCTAAAAACTTTGCAATGGTCGCACTAGTTTACAATTTCACAGATATCAAACAAGAGCCACACGCAATTGTAGTAAGTGCATGACATGCATTTGCAACCGCTCGTTTTCACTACTAATCCTACTTCGTAAAACTCTGAAATTTTCTGTTACAATGATATCATTAATACAAATGTCATTGACACAGAATTATGCAATTTGCTATGAATTAAAACGCTTGTATACCAAGTACTAGCATGACAGTACAACGAAATTACTACATAAGTAACTTTGTTCCAAGAAAAATAATTAACCGACATCTTAGTAATTTAATTTTTCCAATTTTTAAACTTTACATCTGTATCTCGGACAATTTTGATCTTTCAGAAAATGATAATGATTACTCATCAAAAAGTTTGTTAGATCACTGCTGGATCCCAGGTTTGTTATAGCAATGGTGCTGTTGTTCAGTTAATTCGTAAACACTATCCACTATTATGTCTGGGAATAACGTAAATAGAATGAACATTTTTCAATTAAACCATTTTAAATATCAATTTTAATCGTTGTTTACTATTGTGAGCTTCACACTATTGTGAGCTGTTGATTTCCAACATGTTTAAAACCGAGCAGCCTAAGAGTTTATCGGAAGAGATGGATGGGTGGTCGGATGGATAAAGCTAAAGCATGTTGTTGCTTTAAAAATTTCACGCTGAATGAACGTGTGAAACTAGTGTATAAGCTTATCCAGACTTCCCAAACTTTTTCTACACTCAAGGACGAACCGGTCGAATGTATAACAGTTTGAGCCGTTTGAAATTGTAAAAGACAAAACACGGAATTCCATGACTTCTGCTAACCTTGAGCTTGGCATTCAAGGTCGCCACTTGCTGCACCATTTCATCATGGCGCAGCTGAAGCTGGGTCTGAGAATCACTGGCCTCAGGATCGTCGACGCACATTGACGGGAGTGACTCCTGCTGTTGTCGCAAAGCTTGCTCACGTCGGCCAAGTCGATCCAAGGTTTCATGCAACTGGGACTCCATACGTCGCACCCGCTGTTGCCAGTCAGCCGAAACGCTGCGAAACTTCTGCTTCTCCTTCTGCAGATCCTGCAGGCTTTGCGTCAGCGCGCTTTCCGTGTCAGACAGTTCGCTGACGGATAGGTCCAGTTTTCGTTTCAGACTCTCAATTTCATCCTGTTTACGTAAAATGTCCGCTTCTGCCGTTTGAAGGTTCTGTCGTAGCCGGGCCAGCTCTGAGGGCGTCTCAGGAGGACTAGGCTTCCGAGGCGTTCCATTGGTCACGACGACTGCACTGCCGGGGGATTCGTGTCTGCTACCATTGGAGGCAGCGTTGGTCTTCTCTTCACTTTCCGTTTTACTGCTTCCAGCTGAGCCATTGCAGTATTTCCAGCTGGTCCCAGCAGAACTGATGCTCTCAGCTGTTCCATAGCTAGCCTGAAATATAGAAAGTGGCAAAATTACAGAGATGTCTCATTCTCAAGCAAAGTTGGGAAAGTTCAGCAAATATATGTTCAATATAACAGAAAAATTGAATTGTACATAAATCGGATTCCACAAATAAACTTTCAATTCAAACTGATTCGACAGAATGTCTGCCGTTTCGTCGTTTCAAATTTAATTTGAAATACGCAACGCATAATACTAGTAATCATAAATCTGTGCTGCTATTTCTTGCCAAATTCAGTTTACATATAAATGATCTAAAACATTTTGTAAAATCCAAAATTTTCTCCAAACCTCTTAAGGTGGTGATTCCTTTTGGAGACATCAACTTTGAACCATTATTACTCAACCACTACTTGGAGTTAAGAAGCCATTTTTATGTCAAAATGCAGCTTAACATTTGCTCTTTCTAATGAATACAACGAAACTAACTTTAGTCCTTGGAAATTATTTTACGGCATTTTCGAAGTAATTCAATTTTCCAGATTTTTTGTAGACTAAAGTAAATTTTTTCGTGAGGCATCGGCCATATCATTCGATTCCACTATCAAATAGCTGGGGACCCTTTTTAGTTATTATGAAACCGCTCTTCGTTATAAAGAAATTAGCTAAAATGTTTGCGCAACCTGGATTTTGCCTACTTTTCCAAACTTTGGCAAGCAACCACTTTAGCTAGAAAGCAGCAATCGGGACAACTAAAAAAGGGTCCCTGGGTATTTTAGTGTAAAACACGTCCAGTAAGTGGCAACCATCTTGCTTGCATAGTACATGCTCCACAATCGCTGGAAAAAATTTGGTCATGTTTAATGTTTTTGCAAAAACTACATTTTGTATGATAGCAGCGTGTGGGGTAGCAGTTAGAATATTATAATGTCACGGATAATCGGTCGACGAGACCTTCAAATTGACACCCGTAGTTTAATTTTACGGCTTACGTAGCTCAAGAAATGGAGCATTATGTGATTTCTGCAAAAATGACAAGTTTTCAACGCCAAAACAGGAAAATCGACTATATCTGACGATAGCGAAAAGCTAGAGAGGTACTTCAAAGAGCAAAAATGTAGAGCTCAACAAGATATTTCGAATGAACATAATCATAGCTATACAGCAACTGCCTAACTGTCAAAAATTGACAAAAACCACCCTGAACGGAGACGTCGAAGTTTTGAAGCGGGATTGCGCGGAGGGTGTTAGACTGCTAAAAGAACTTATTTTGGAAAGTTTCATCAAATTTCATTTTCATTTGAACCGTCAATCAACAATATGTGCCCAAAAGGAATCACCACCGTAAAGCGCTAGTAAACTGCTAGTAAACCTTTACTGTAAACGATTCGGTTTCAAACCAGCCATTTGTATTCCACGAGTTTCCAGACATATTATATTCATAATGACAAGAGTACATAATACATATGTATTATGTACTCTTGATAATACGAATAAAACTGAACGGTAACATTTGTCAAAAAACATAACAAACCAGCAAACAATGCTAACTCACGGTTTGAGAGGACTCCTGCGAGTTGGCTCGCAAACGCACATTCTCTGTCTCTGTATCGTTCAATCGCCCTCTAGTTCTCTCCAACTCTTCACGTAGAGATTCTACCTGTAATCATAAAAACCGTCCCAAAACGAACTATATATGAAATTGGTAAAAAGCAAAACTATAGCAAATTAACTCTATTCTTGGAATATATATTTAAACGTAACAACACCAATAATAAAATATTAAATTAAAGCTTTTAAAAATTGTTTACAATAAATTAGATATACAATACCTTAGCTAAAAGATGACGAAATAGCAAGCCAACACACTTATGAATGACACATTGACATTCCTCATTATTTAATAAAATATCAACTGTCGGCGCTGCTGCCAAACTCATACTTCGATAATTCGTATGTGTTCAATCCCAAATCAAAACTAACTTAAAATCTACATATATAATTCATAACTACGTACAAAAGTATCTAAACAACAAAAAATATATACGTATATAATGTTAGGTTGAATGAATGAATGAATGGTTATGAGTATCCGCCCCCTCATACGCAATTCATACAGTGTTCGTATGTATGTAATGTAATATGTACGTACATACATGATCAGTGCGATGAGGGGCCCACCTCCAGCATTTGTTCTTTCATTCTATAAGCCTTAATTATAAACTAAGGAATAAAGTATATGTAACAGTCAGCTCAGCAACCAAAAACTACAACAGTATACGTACTTGTACAAAAAATGATTTGGCATATAAAGATAACAACTATCTTGCGACCCCAATGAAAGCGCAAACACCTACTTAGACTTCTTAATTTACTAAAAGCTGGGAATTTTAAGAAAGGCCAAAAACACTAATTATTAGTTTTTAGGCACTTTAAAACCTACCAAATTAGGAATGGTTTAAATAGGGAATTTTTGATTCTGGAAAACAAGCAAAAGGAAAAAAGACTGGAATAAAAGTAAACATGTGAACTAACCAGTGTTGCATATACATTAACGTATATGCCCGATATGGTTGATAATATATAAACTAACATAGCCATATATCTTTATATATATTTGCCTGAGCATGTATACATGCTCGGCCTCAGTTCCCCTTGGCGTCGGCATGCTACGCCCTATCTACTTACCCACTAACCATAGAGCTGTAACGAAGCTATAATTAGTCGATATTGTTGTTGTTGTTGTTGTTGTTGTCGAGGTTGTTATACTTTATAGTGATGTTTCAGTTACTGAAACTGAAACTGAAACTAGGTTTCAGTTTGTGCAGGTTTCAGTTTCAGTCACTGAAACTGAAACTATTTTGAGAAGAGACCTGAAACTGAAACTGAAACATTGAAATATTGGGTAAAAGACTGAAACTCAGACTGAAACTAGTTTCAGTCTTTCCTTAAATCTTGTAATTTTTAAGGTTTCGAACATCGATTCTGTTAACATTGCTGTAAGAGAGGCTGAATAAACATTAAATTGTGCTTTATATTAACTCGGAGAGCTGGAAACCACTAGCGTAGCCAGAAAAACATTTCGGAGGGGGCTAGCCAAAAATGCTCTGAAATTTCTACCGCAACTGAACCATTGGTGAAAAATTTCAAGCAAAACCAAGTGCTTTTGGAAATATTGTCGTTCAAAAGTAGCGCCGTAGGCAAAATTTTTTCCAAAAATTTATTCACGCTGCTGCTACACATTAAAAATTTTTATTTTGTCTCCGATTTCGGGGGGGCATGCCCCCCTCGCCCCCCCCCCTGGCTACGCGCCTGGTGGAAACCGTTGTTTTTAAAGCGAACTGAAACTGAAACTGAAACTCCGACTGAAACTAAAACTGAAACCGACATTATTTTACTTTGCCGACTGAAACTTAAACTGAAACTGAAACTATTTTGGTCCGCCGACTGAAACTGAAACTAAAATCGGCTACTGAAACAACACTACGTTGTTAACACAACATCCATTATATAAGTATACAAACATTATACGTTATTAACTTCAATTTGACAAAATTCGGGTTTAGGTTAAGCCATTATTGAGGCTGTGAATCCGGCTTTTTCCTAGGCAAACATTTCTGAAGGGGGGAAGTCTGGGGGTCCGGAGAGGGGCACAGATTTCTAGGAGGGGAGAAAATTTTCAAAAAATGTTTAAAAATAGCTCTATTCTTTGCTCCTGGGCAAGAAGCCTAATTTTAAGCTTGAAATAACTGAAAAACGATATAAAAATTCGGCAAAACCGAAAAAATATGACATAGTTTTACATTCTATATGATATCATATGTGAATAAAAATATGCGAACAGCAACACTAATGAATTTATTACAAGCACGCGCTTCAAAAATACTCAAGCTAAAGAACAAAGTTTGTATAATGTAAATCAGAAAGAAAAATATAAGCGCAGACAGTGGTGTAAGTCAAAACAAAATTTTTGTACAGCTCATCTCATGCCATTTCCATAGCCACGTTGTGGGTTTATACAAACGAAAACATTAGCAAACAGTGAATTATAAGCAGAGACAACGCTGACGCATATAACAGAGCTAGCAGAACGAAATACTGATACGGAAGGTGACTGATTACAGCGGTGGGTGAAGCAGCTACAGATTCTTTGGTCCCACCAGCACTCCGAATGTGTAGCCTAAGTAGCTTCCTTGTTCATATGCCTGTTTAGGGGGGGGGGGTCGCTTTTTGGCAGATTTTTCGACCATCTCCAATTCTGCTCATTTTCACATATTTTGTAGTCCCAATGGGCCCTCAGAACAAGACAGGTGCGTTTTGCGTAATATTGCTTCTATCGTGCTGTAGAGCCCTTCAAAGGTGACCTCGGCATGTGTTAAACATAGGATAATGAAAAAGTTAGGTTAAAAAGTTTGTGGCAGAAAAATTTTTCGCTGTATGAAAGATACAGCGCTACAACTTTGTTGTACATGTTAAGCACATACCAGAGAGTGCAAATAACCCTTCTGGTACAATTTTGTTGAGTGTAGGATTTTTGGCAATTTTTCAAAGTCAAAATTTTGTAAAATTGGTGCTTTTTGTACCACAAAAAACAGGACCAGCGAAACATTTTCGCCTGTCCTGCAACATTGGCAAAAGCTACGGAAATCGCTCATAGATAGTTGCACTCTACGCATATACAGAATTCTTATGACAGTAGTTGCAATTTTGTATCATTTGTAGTTTTCTCAAAAAACTTGCCACAAGATGTGCTACTTTTGCCAAAAATCATCATTTTTCACAATTTTCACGTTCTTTTAATAATTTCTCACTCGTTACCCACTCGAAAGCCACCAAAATTGGCACATAAAACTGTCAATGCCTGCCGGACAGTATGGTAAAGGCAAATGCTTTAAGGTTGAACTTTCCTGTAGTGTCGGCTCCTTTGATCTCCTTGTAGGTCACAAAAGTCGATTTTTGAAATTTCCAAAATATAGACAAATTGCGTATCATTCGATAGCTGCTGATGAGCCGAACAACTTTTCTAGTAGAACTATGTGTCTAAAATGTAGTATCTGAAAGTTAGAGCAAGTTAAAGTTTCAGGACACAGTTAGATGAAAAAGTCTCAATTCACAATTGAAGAATGTACTGTGAACGACTGGCTGGATATCCCGGAGTCGTTTTAGTATTATAATATTAGTCAACTCACAGAATTAATTTGCCATATTAGTTGACCCAAATTTGGCTGCCGTTCTGTCTCAACATGACCTTGGATGGCAAATCACAGTAATTTTCAAGTTTTCCAACTTTATAGCTGAATATCTCTGGCACAGTTTGATTTCGAACTATATAGGCTATATAAGGCTATATATATAGGCTATATATATAGGCTATATGCCTAAGCCTATTCAAAAACGTGTCACTACAGCTTGGGAACGAATTCAAACTGAAGCTTGGTTTGACTGTGCCTGGGTGACTCAATCGGTAGAGCGTTGGCCTAGATAGCCAAATGTTGTGGGTTCGATCCCCACCTCAGGACCGAATTTTTCGGGTCGGAGGTGCTGCAGTGACAACCTTATTTCTTTCGTTTATAATCTTGTATTATTCTGCAGCACGGTTTTGTTTGGGCAAAATTGGGGGCATTTGCCCACCGGCAAAAAGTTTGCCCACTCAAATTTAGATTTGCCCACTGAAAAATTGGACCACAGAAGTAAAAGAAGTGAACATTTCTATTACGGTTTTTTCTAATTTTCAAAAAATCTTCAAATATTTTCCTGGGGGGCCTGTGCCACTGCTAAATTGTAATTTGATTAACCTTCTTCACTTCACTCATTGTCTACTTGTAAATATGTATATTATAGGGGAGCGCGAGATATTATAGATACGTTTCGTATACTTATTACGATGCTACTATGTGGTTGCGCTGCAGTGGAGTGCTTGGCCTAGATAGCCAAATGTTGTGGGTTCGATCCCTCGAACCTCAGGACCGAATTTTTCGGGTCGGAGGTGCTGCAGTGACAACCTTATTTCTTTCGTTTATAATCTTGTATTATTCTGCAGCACGGTTTTGTTTGGGCAAAATTGGGGGCATTTTTGCCCACCGGCAAAAAGTTTGCCCACTCAAATTTAGATTTGCCCACTGAAAAATTGGACCACAGAAGTAAAAGAAGTGAACATTTCTATTACGGTTTTTTCTAATTTTCAAAAAATCTTCAAATATTTTCCTGGGGGGCCTGTGCCACTGCTAAATTGTAATTTGATTAACCTTCTTCACTTCACTCATTGTCTACTTGTAAATATGTATATTATAGGGGAGCGCGAGATATTATAGATACGTTTCGTATACTTATTACGATGCTACTATGTGGTTGCGCTGCAGTGGAGTGCTGCAGAAGTACAGCACGGCCTATAACTAACTACAGATAACTTGCAATCGTCTGAAATTCTGCAGGCACGTGCAGAATAGCATTGGAAATCATGCCGTATAAGTGTCCTTTTTTGGCAGTGACGTTTGCGTCTAGTTGCGCTGCAGTAGAGTGCTGCGGAAGTACAGCATGGCTTATAACAAACTACAGATAACTTTCTGCAACTTTCTAAAATATTCGTATTTGTAGTAGATGAGGGTTTTTCTGCCAAAATCAAGAAAAATGGAGAAATTGGTACTTTTCAAGCTTCTTTGTTCTATGGCTTGGTTGACTGTTACGTAATTATTTGGGAAATTTTTAAAGTTTCTTTCATAAAGCTTTAGCATTTTGCTTAAGGTTTACTGAGAACCTTAAAAATGAAATAGGACAAGAATAAAAATGCTCCGATGGAGCATGAAAAATGCAATAGGGTGACACTGGGTTTTAAGCGGACAGAGGACTAGGTTCTAAAACGTTAATATGGGAGGAGCACGTTGTAAATACCAGGAGGACTAGGTTAAAAGCGCACTAATATGGACCAGCTTCGCTGAACAACCCATATTCGCGGGTACGCATGCTCCACTCAGCATTTGACCATTATTTTTTAAGTTCTAAATTCGTCAGCTTTCCAGGCGAGCTTGCTGATTTTGAAATATTATGCTTTATATATCAAGCTTCAAGCGCTTTACACTGAACTGCCAGAGCGGAATTTGTGACACCAATTTTTACTGCATATGTGGTATTAAGTGTTGGATTATATGCATTAATTAAATTAAGTTGGGTTGTAAGTTGTATTAATTATGTAATTATGAAGTATTACGAATACAACTGTTGCAGACGCAGAGCTATGCTCACAATTTGGTAAACTGTTACTGAAGAACTGCCACCAGCATCAGTCCGGGCAGTTTCCGCGAATATGGGTTGTTCAGCGAAGCTGGTCCATATTAGTGCGCTTTTAACCTAGTCCTCCTGGTATTTACAACCTGCCCCTCCCATATTAACGTTTTAGAACCTAGTCCTCTGTCCGCTTAAAACCCAGTGTCACCCATATTGCATTTTTCATGCTCCATCGGAGCATTTTTATTCTTGTATATATATGTGTATATATATATATATATATATATACAAGTAGGAAAAATGCTCCTTGCAGTCGCATGAAAAAGTTAATATGAGCTATGATGGCCAACATTTAAGCGTGTCAAGGACAAGACTTAAAATGTTTAATATGAGCCAGCATCTAAATATGTAGAGGACAAGATGTAAACGTCTAACATGAGCCGCTACGTTTCTCTTGGGCTCATATTGACGCTCACTTTGGTTACGCCTGTGGTACGTGTCCTCTAAACAGACATTATTAAACCTAGCCAGCAAAGACTGAATATTAATACTGGCGTATACGTTTAGCAAAAATCAGAATTGCCAGATTTTTCAACTTCACTTCAAAAAATGTGTTTGTTTTACGACGCTGCTTCAGATCTCACTATACGTATGTACATGTATATAAATTATTAACAAAAGCAATCAATATAAACCTGAATAAGGAAATAAAAATTAGAACTGTCACAGACGATATATACTTACCTAGTGAGATTTCATCCAGCCTTACCATCCTTGCATATGCAAACCATCCTAACCTTTTGACTATCTGAAGAAAGCCTTTGTATCTACAAAATATATTAGCCATTTCATTTGCGTCAATATGAGCCCAAGAGAAACGTAGCGGCTCATGTTAGACGTTTACATCTTGTCCTCTACATATTTAGATGCTGGCTCATATTAAACATTTTAAGTCTTGTCCTTGACACGCTTAAATGTTGGCCATCATAGCTCATATTAACTTTTTCATGCGACTGCAAGGAGCATTTTTCCTACTTGTCCTATTTCATTTTTGGTATTGTATCAGAGTGTGATACCATCCATAATGGGTGGGTTTTAACTTATATATAGCAAGCCTGAAGGATTTTGTATTGTTACCTCCACTCCAGCTATATATATAATGAAACAATCTTTGCCACATTCATTTTAGCTAAAGATATAATGAAACAATCTTGGCCGCATTCATTTTAGAGGTTGACAATTTTTCGCGTTTTTGAACTTACACGCTTGACAACACACGAATGTACCCTCTCCGCAGAGCGATGGAACCACTTTTCGTGGGTGCTATAATGACAAAAGTTGATCGCCTTGCCAAGGGCTTTCATTTGATACCAAACTTGACCACTTATGAAGACTTTCATTTTTGACCCACACCGGACCCACCGTGGGTGGGGCACCCGCCCACAGGACGATGGAGCCACTTTTCGGGTGTTGCATAATGACAAAAGTTGATCGCCTCGCCAAGGGCTTTCATTTGATACCAAACTTGACCACTTTTGAAGACTTTCATTTTTGACCCACACCGGACCACTGTGGGTGGGGCACCTGCCCACAGGTCCGTGAGGGCACTTTTTGTGGGTGGCATAATGACAAAAGTTGATCGCCTTGCCAAGGGCTTTCATTTGATACCAAACTTGACCACTTTTGAAGACTTTCATTTTTGACCCACACCGGACCCACTGTGGGTGGGGCACGACCACTTTTGAAGACTTTCATTTTTGACCCACACCGGACCCACTGTGGGTGGGGCACCCGCCGACAGATCGGTGGGGCCACTTTTTGGAGGTGGTATAATGACAAAAGTTGACCGCCTCGCCAAGGGCTTTCATTTGATACCAAACTTGACCACTTTTGAAGAATTTCATTTTTGACCCACACCGGACCCACTGTGGGTGGGGCACCCGCCCACAGGTCCGTGAGCGCACTTTTTGTGGGTGGCATAATGACAAAAGTTGATCGCCTTGCCAAGGGCTTTCATTTGATACCAAACTTGACCACTTTTGAAGACTTTCATTTTTGACCCACACGGGACCCACTGTGGGTGGGGCACCCGCCCATAGGTCCGTGAGGGCACTTTTTGTGGGTGGCATAATGACAAAAGTTGATCGCCTCGCCAAGGGCTTTCATTTGATACCAAACATGACCACTTTTGAAGACTTTCATTTTTAACCCACACCGGACCCACCGTGGGTGGGGCACCCGCCCACAGGACGATGGAGCCACTTTTCGGGTGTTACATAATGACAAAAGTTGATCGCCTCGCCAAGGGCTTTCATTTGATACCAAACATGACCAATTTTGAAGACTTTCATTTTTGACACACACCGGACCCACTGTGGGTGGGGCACCCGCCCACAGGACGATGGAGCCACTTTTCGGGTGTGGCATAATGACAAAAGTTGATCGCCTCGCCAAGGGCTTTCATTTGATACCAAACATGACCACTTTTGAAGACTTTCATTTTTGACCCACACCGTACCCACCGTGGGTGGGGCACCCGCCCACAGGACGATGGAGCCACTTTTCGGGTGTGGCATAATGACAAAAGTTGATCGCCTCGCCAAGGGCTTTCATTTGATACCAAACATGACCACTTTTGAAGACTTTCATTTTTGAGCCACAGCTGACCCACTGTGGGTGGGGCACCCGCCCACAGGACGATGGAGCCACTTTTCGGGTGTGGCATAATGACAAAAGTTGATCGCCTTGCCAAGGGCTTTCATTTGATACCAAACATGACCACTTTTGAAGACTTTCATTTTTGACCCACACCGGACCCACCGTGGGTGGGGCACCCGCCCACAGGACGATGGAGCCACTTTTCGGGTGTGGCATAATGACAAAAGTTGATCGCCTCGCCAAGGGCTTTCATTTGATACCAAACATGACCACTTTTGAAGACTTTCATTTTTGAGCCACAGCTGACCCACTGTGGGTGGGGCACCCGCCCACAGGACGATGGAGCCACTTTTCGGGTGTGGCATAATGACAAAAGTTGATCGCCTCGCCAAGGGCTTTCATTTGATACCAAACATGACCACTTTTGAAGACTTTCATTTTTGAGCCACAGCTGACCCACTGTGGGTGGGGCACCCGCCCACAGGACGATGGAGCCACTTTTCGGGTGTGGCATAATGACAAAAGTTGATCGCCTCGCCAAGGGCTTTCATTTGATACCAAACATGACCACTTTTGAAGACTTTCATTTTTGAGCCACACCGGAGCCACTGTGGGTGGGCGCTGTGGGTCAGAGGTCACATCCGTCGGTTTCGGCAGTATGCCCATCGTGTTCAGCGACCCCGATTTACTATATATGGGTACCACCCCGAGGCCGAAAAACGCTGTTTTTGCCCGTTTTTAGACTATTTTCAAATTTTCGGACTTAGAAATTTTTCAGCTTGAAGGTGTCCAAAAACGCTATTTTTTCCATTTTTGACCATCTATAAAAATCGAACCAGATCGAAATTCGGGAAAAAAACATAAACTTGCTAAATGCCATTGCCTAGATAATCAAAAAATAGTATAGAAAAATTTTTCCTATGGGCCGTTTGAAAAATCGAGTTAACAGAAAAATGGAAAAAATCATGCTGAATACAGAGAAAAAAAAAACCCCACTTTCAAACCCGTAAGAGAAAGTCGATTTTTTCAAAGTTCATTTTTTCCGGGCAAGTTTGGTATCATTCGAAAGCTCTTGGCCTGGAGATTTCAAAAATGTAAATATTAGCTCTTAATTCCTTCCCGTTAATTAGTTATGCCTAATTAGCACTTTTCAAAATCCGCAAAGTGCCTTTATAGCTCATATTATGGGGGGCTCTCCGAGCTCCCCCATGATATATATATATATATATATATATATGGGGAGGAGGAAAAAAGGAGAAGGGGAGAAGAAAGAAAAAAAGGGGGGGGGGAGGTTATAGAAAGGAATAAAAATAAAAATTTAAAACAATGTTAAAATATAGGTTTAAAAATCGCTTAACAAAATTTTGTAATTTTGCCCACCGAGATGTAAATTTGCCCACTCAATCCTAGGTTTGCCCACTAAAATGCCCACTGGCCGTTTTGAAAAAAAATGTTGTGCAGGCATCGTGCACCACCTGTCAGCTTAAGGTTGTCTAGCGGGGTGTGTGTCTTTGGCAGGGCTATATACCTATTCAAAAACGTGTCACTACTGTTTAGGGAACGAATTCAAACTTAAGCTTGGTTCGATTGTGCCTGGCTGGCTCAATAACATTCTTTGGAAACGGTAACAATAATCCACAAATAACTGCGAACCCTCACAAACCAGTTTTTATTCTAAGGACCTTATGCAATATAAATGAATTTTCTTGTTAAAATTACCCTAGCCAGTACTCAATACTTGCAATCCAAATTTAAGTTCGATTGGTCAAGTGGCGGAGGTAGGCCAACACTGTCACCAATTTGGGATGCATGTACGTTTTGGACCAGTAATTATAATAAAATTTATGAAATTAGCATCCTCAAACTAAAAGCTACCTGACATTCACATTAACTAAAAACAAAAAACAAAAACCAGCAGGACAGAAACATAACAGGTCGCCCAATTTACTCAAAACAAACCCAATTTGAAAGTATATATATTATATATATTGTCACCACACTTTTTAAAGAGCAAAGTTAAGAAGAAAAACAAAAGAATATATACGCAAAAACTTTGAGTGCATGGACCAGTTTCCTAATTGTTCCTAATAGCATAGCAGCTTATGGAATGAGTTATACACTAAATGTGACAAAAATAAAAAACCCAAATGGACATTGTAGTAGCTGATTGATTTATTAAACCGATACGGATTTAGATAACGTTGTTACTATAACTAAATTCCACACAAGAATCATTACAATCACAGATAAGCACGGGTACATTAAGACAAGAAAATTAATTATAACGAACGATATGTATGTACGTGTATATATCTATATATATATATATATATATATATATATATCTGTCTATATCTATTGAGACACTACTGACATGTCATAGGAATAACTGAATAAGGCCGCATCCACGGGGGGGGGGTTCCAAGGGGTCTAGTGTCTCAACAACTCCTTTGGGATGACAATCTGCAAAAAACTGATATTTTTATGGCACAAACAGCTATTTTTCAAAAATGTTCGCGCCATCGGCGCGACAATTCACTTTTTGCAAGAAATAAACGTCTAATGTACGTTTTTGGGCAAAAATGCAAAAAATCTTTAACTTCTGGGGACTTCTGGGGGGGCTCCGCCCCCCAGATCCCCCGTCGCGTTTTACCTTGGACCAGCTCTTTACAAAATCCAGGGTGCGGGGGACCTGTCTGTCCGTATGCATATTTTTAACACGTCACGACGACGACACAGGAAAAAGCATTTAAAAATTGATTAAAATGGGTAAATTCAAAAATCCTAGAAAAACGTGGCAGTATCTGGACATTTGTCAAGAAGTCGGAGGAAGCACAAAATTTTTGGGAAAAGGGGAAGAGTTGGGTGGGACGCCCGAACAGTGGGGTGGGGTGTCGGCTTATGTCGATCTGAGTAGGGGCAAAGGTTTTTTTCTTCTATTTAAAGGATTAACTTAATGACTTTGTCCACTTGAAATCAGCAGGGGTCAATTTCTTTCTAGTTCTACTATTATATAGTCCATTTTAACTCTGATGCACTGGACACAATTAAAGGAGGGGGTGAATGTTTCTTGTAGCTACAAACTAAAGTTAAAATTGTTAAAGAATCAAACTATTAATTACCAAAAACGCTGTTAAAATAATTTGGTTGCTTAAAGTTGTATTTTAGCTCTTTAGTTATTAAAAAATTAAAAACGATGTAATCAATTTAAGAATTCAGCGAAAAACTAAGTGACTTCAAACAACTTTCAAATTTTACAATTCTAAACATGAACATTAATACAAATATTTAACGGTAACTTTAATATCAATGCTAGAACTTTAAATTTTAATAACAAGCGGCGAACCCTGCTATTTCGCTTTTTAATAGCTTGTTCTTACTTTTAACTTTAGTTGTGATATAGAAGCTTCTTTTAGATACCCCTCTTTATTTGTCGGGGTACGGTATAGCGTGGAATTGACCCCGCGTTTCAGGGACGGCTTAGTTAGGGGGAACTTTTGCCCGCGATAGGGGGGGGGAGGGGACAAGGTTTTCTTCTATTTAAAGGATTAACTTAAGCTGTGAACAACAGGGGTCAATTTCTTCGAGCTTCTATCTGGTTGTCGAAGATGGACAGTAGATTATAAAAGTTGTTAATCAAAGTCTCTGTGACTATACTGAACACAGAAAGCCTAGAAAGTAGACTTTCTGGCTTTCTGTGTTCAGTACAGTCACAGAGACCCGGTCACTTAGTTTTTCGCTGAATTCTTAAATTGATTACACGTTTTTAATTTTTTAATAACTAAAGAGCTAAAATACAACTTTGCAACAAATTATTTTAACAGCGTTTTTGGTAATTAATAGTTTGATTCTTAACAATTTTAACTTTAGTTTGTAGCTACAAAGAAACATTCACCCCTCCTTTAATTGTGTCCAGTGCATCAGAGTTAAAATGGACTATATATTAGTAGAACTAGAAAGAAATTGACCCCTGCTGATTTCAAGTGGACAAAGTCATTAAGTTAATCCTTTAAATAGAAGAAAACCTTTGCCCCTACTCAGCCGACCCCGGCTTATGTCGATCTGAGTAGGGGCAAAAGTTTTCTTCTATTTAAAGGATTAACTTAATGACTCTGTCCACTTGAAATCAGCAGGGGTCAATTTCTTTCTAGTTCGACTAATAGTCCGTTTTAACTCTGATGCACTGGACAAAATTAAAGGAGGGGTGAATGCTAAAAGAAGCTTTCTTTATATCTACAAACTAAAGTTAAAAATGTTAAGAATCAAGCTATTAAAAAATGCTGTTAAAATAATTTGTTGCAAAGTTGTATTGCAGCCGCTTAGTTATTAAAAATTTAAAGTTAGCATTGATATTAAAGTTACCGTTAAATATTTGTATTAATGTTCATGTTTAGAATTGTAAAATTTGAAAGTTGTTTGAAGTCACTTAGTTTTTTCACTGAATTCTTAAATTGATTACACGTTTTTAATTTTTTCATAACTAAAGAGCTAAAATACAACTTTGCAACAAATTATTTTAACAGCATTTTTGGAAATTAATAGTTTGATTCTTAACAATTTTAACTTTAGTTTGTAGCTACAAAGAAACATTCACCCCTCCTTTAATTGTGTCCAGTGCATCAGAGTTAAAATGGACTATATATTAGTAGAACTAGAAAGAAATTGACCCCTGCTGATTTCAAGTGGACAAAGTCATTAAGTTAATCCTTTAAATAGAAGAAAACCTTTGCCCCTACTCAGATCGACATAAGCCGACACCCCACCCCACTGTTCGGGCGTCCCACCCAACTCTTCCCCTTTTCCCAAAAATTTTGTGCTTCCTCCGACTTCTTGACAAATGTCCAGATACTGCCACGTTTTTCTAGGATTTTTGAATTTACCCATTTTAATCAATTTTTAAATGCTTTTTCCTGTGTCGTCGTCGTGACGTGTTAAAAATATGCATACGGACAGACAGGTCCCCCGCACCCTGGATTTTGTAAAGAGCTGGTCCAAGGTAAAACGCGACGGGGGATCTGGGGGGCGGAGCCCCCCCAGAAGTCCCCAGAAGTTAAAGATTTTTTGCATTTTTGCCCAAAAACGTACATTAGACGTTTATTTCTTGCAAAAAGTGAATTGTCGCGACGATGGCGCGAAAATGTTTTAAAAATAGCTGTTTGTGCCATAAAAATATCAGATTTTTGCATATTGGCATCCCAAAGGAGTTGTTGAGACACTAGACCCCTTGGAACCCCCCCCCCGTGGATGCGGCCTTATTCAGTTATTCCTATGACATGTCTGGAGTGTTTCAATATATATATATATATATATATATATATATATATATATATATATATATATATATATATATATATATATATATATATACACGTACATACATATCGTTCGTTATAATTAATTTTCTTGTCTTAATGTACCCGTGCTTATCTGTGATTGTAATGATTCTTGTGTGGAATTTAGTTATAGTAACAACGTTATCTAAATCCGTATCGGTTTAATAAATCAATCAGCTACTACAATGTCCATTTGGGTTTTTTATTTTTGCCACATTTAGTGTATAACTCATTCCATGAAGCTGCTATGCTATTAGGAACAATTAGGAAACTGGTCCATGCACTCAAAGTTTTTTTGCGTATATATTCTTTTGTTTTTCTTCTTAACTTCTGTCTCTTAAAAAGTGTGGTGACAATATATATAAAATATATACTTTCAAATTGGGTTTGTTTTGAGTAAATTGGGCGACCTGTTATGTTTGTCCTGCTGGTTTTTGTTTTTGTTTTAGTTAATGTGAATGTCAGGTAGCTTTTAGTTTGAGGATGCTAATTTCATAAATTTTATAATTACTGGTCCAAAACGTACATGCATCCCAAATTGGTGACAGTGTTGGCCTACCTCCGCCACTTGACCAATCGAACTTAAATTTGGATTGCAAGTATTGAGTACTGGCTAGGGTAATTTTAACAAGTAAAATTCATTTATATTGCATAAGGTCCTTAGAATAAAAACTGGTTTGTGAGGGTTCGCAGTTATTTGTGGATTATTGTTACCGTTTCCAAAGAATGTTATTGAGCCAGCCAGGCACAATCGAACCAAGCTTAAGTTTGAATTCGTTCCCTAAACAGTAGTGACACGTTTTTGAATAGGTATATAGCCCTGCCAAAGACACACACCCCGCTAGACAACCTTAAGCTGACAGGTGGTGCACGATGCCTGCACAACATTTTTTTTCAAAACGGCCAGTGGGCATTTTAGTGGGCAAACCTAGGATTGAGTGGGCAAATTTACATCTCGGTGGGCAAAATTACAAAATTTTGTTAAGCGATTTTTAAACCTATATTTTAACATTGTTTTAAATTTTAATTAATAACGTGTTTTTATTATTTATTTTTATACAATATAATGTTCTTATATATACGCACTATAAACATAACAAAAACTGCAGGGGGCCTGGGGGACTCATCCCCCCAGAAGCTGAACGAATTTTTTAGATTTTGATATTTTTGCACATGTTTTGAACCATACTTTCGATTTTCGGCAGCTACTTTTTCTGCAGAGATGCTTATGGGAATTTAGTTTGATTTCAAAAAGCATTTTATAAATGCAAATTTGCGGGAATTTCGTTTCGAGAGACATATATATATATATATATATAT
>JASAND010006690.1:0-40926 GCA_030248195.1 Trissonchulus latispiculum
AACACGGGTTGTCGAGGTCTATGTCCCTCAATATCAACATCGTCTAGTTCTGAGTCGCTGTTTTCTTCATCAGATTCATGGTTAGTCGTCTTGCGTAGGTTGTAAACAAAAACGTTTACTTTGAACAGTCGTTCAAGTCTAGGAATGTCATCGACTTGAACTCCTTCAAATTCGCTGTCTCTCCCTTGGAATTCGATACGTTGGCACCATCTACGATACAGTTCATCCGATTCATTTTCCAGATTTCGTTCGCCAGCGTCTTTATGAGCGGCTAAGCATCTGAAGAAACATTTCTTATCATTATGGGGACCGTGTGTACCCTGCGTCATAGATTTGATGGCTTTATTGTTCTTGATGAAATCGGGAAGTTCGATCGGCGCGCCAATTGGGACATCATTGAGGCGATGAATGGTAACTGAAAGGTTCGTAATTCGTTCGACTGTGAACTTCGTACTGGTCCGTTGCTGCTTCGCCCATTCTAACAGGTCAGACATGTCTAGTTGTTCCAAAAGGTTGTCAAAGTCCGCACGATTTCCCACTGTTTTTGGACCTTCAAGGACCTGGGTGTTGTAGCTTGAGTAGTAATAGGGAGAGCTCGCCAGTGGTGGTATTGCGGAAGAATATAACCAAGGGAGATGATCCATTTTGCAGTACACTTCTGTTCCTTAAAGGTCTCTTCCAGATATTCCTTGATCTCCTCCAAGTTCATGTGTTGTAGTCTGAAATTGTGTCTGTCCAGAAGATTAGGCGCCTCGGTTCTGTCATGATGCGTCCTGATATGTTGCCAGTTTTGACGGTAGATCGCTTCCATAGGGTCATTTTCGCCTAGTGTCTGTGGGTGTTCGATAGGATCTGCAGTCTTCCGCTGTTTGTTGGAGCTAGCCGATTGATCATCCGTTGAATGACGTTTTCTCTTTCCTTGGCTAGGACCGGGGCCGTGAGCACTGTGAATATGATTAACAAGACTTTCGGCCCTGTTGAATTCCTGATCGCAGAAGGTACATGCATGCTTGATACCGCTGTGGTGCTCAAGAACATGACGGTCAAGCTTATCTTTGCGACTGAATTGTTTGTAGCACTGTGGGCACCGTATCACAGCCTAAAATAAAGATGAAATTATAAATGTTGGAATATATCGGTTGTATAACACTACTGGTATTAGATGGTATGGATTTCTTCTGTTGTTGTAACTCTATACATGTGGAAATCTAATCATGTGTAAGACCGCTGTCAATGTTTGGTGAAAGATAACAAAATATTACAGCAATTAGCTGATGAATAAATGTATACTTACTTTCTTTGTATGCTTCGTGAGCTTATGACGATCCAGGTTCTCTTTTCGGTTGAATGTCTCAGAGCACTGATCACATTTCAATTGCGCTTCCGGTCCATGGCGCTCCGACATATGTCTTCTCAAGCTTTCCTTGCGTGTGAATGATTTCCGACAAAGTTGGCATTCCTTCAGTTTCGAAGTTTGATGTTCTTGTTGAGGCACTATGTCTTGCTCCACTTCCATCGGTTCATCGTCCTAAAACAATCATTAAAGCTTATAAGTATAACTTTATGCGCAGTGATTATAGAAATAAGCATGTTACAGACAGATAACATTGAAGCAATAATAAAACTGTATGTACCTGTTCGTTGTCGCTGTTCAGTGGTGAAGGCTGTGGAGTCCTTGGGGGAGAGGGCATTGGGGAATTTATTTCGAAGCGGGTCTTGCCAGGACTGTAGGGTTCGACCATTATGTCAGGTACGGGTTGGGGAATGGGATTGGCGATGGGTGTGGGCTCTTGGTTGGACTCTTCACCATGCATCTTAGATTTGTGTCGCTTCAGGTTGTCCCCTCGTGTGAATGGTTTTCCACATAGATCACAGCTGAACTTCACATCGTCATGGGTCAGCTGGTGTCGGTCGCAGCTCTGTTTGTGCTTGAACTTCCGATTGCACTTTTTACAGCTATAAACCATCGCGGTTGTAGTGTTTGCTAAAACAGTACGTAAAGCATTACGAGCAAAAACTATTAATGAGTGAGAATTATTTCAATGATGCCAGAAAAATGAAGGTAAAAGTGATTAATAAATTTGGTAAATCAAGTTAGCTTTATTATAATCGCTAATTAATTAATAAAGGCTAATAGAACTCAATAATCTTACATACAAACTATTTTACACACCTTTGAGTAATTTTGTTTGGAAATTGTAGACTGTAACAGCTCCTTTTATTAAATTTCAAAATTTAAATTGCGATTGTTAAAAAGAGCAGGTGCAGAAGTCTGGAATCTTTTGAATAAAATTTAATTGTAGCGTTTGCTCAAACAAAGCATGCTATCATAAACAATTAATGAGTGTGAATTATTTAAGTGATGACATAAAAATTACAGCAAAAGTTAAATATAATTAACTTTACTATAATCGAATAATTAATAAATCACTAATGGAACTCAATAAGTTTATATACAAAGTAAGTTACAACGTAAGTAAGTTACAAGTTAGTAAGTAAGTTACCTTTATGCAACTTTGTTTCTAATCTACAGACTTTAGCTCCTTTTATTAAATTTCAAAACGACCAACTAGAACGCTTAACATATAAAATTAAAGTACTAGACACAAAACTTTATGTTCCAAGAGTGAAATTGACGCAGCCTGCCATTACGGCTTACGATAAGTTGCTAAATTCGAAAGGTTTCCACTATCCCACTACCCGATACATCGGTAAAGCCCGGGCCTTAGCGCAAAATGATCAAAACGCTGAATGGACAGTATTCACCGGTAACCTTCCCTCAACGGCTTTTCTTGTTTATGATTGACAGCAGTGCGTATAATGCGCAAATATTCAGCAACCCTTTTGATTTTAAGTTGTACCACTTGGGGACACTAAGCGTATACGTTAATGACCAAAGTTTACCTCAAGCAGCGAGCTTGACTTACGATAAGGACAATTTTGACAAACTCAGAGTTTTCATGTATGCCTTGATGGGTGTCACTGGAGAAAATCCAAATCTGGATTTGAGTTTGGAAGATTTTGAGGGTGGGTACGGAATTTTTGCAATAGACTGCACTAAAGATCAAGCAGCCTTTTGCGAATACAATAATCCTACACAACAAGGAAACTTGAGAGTAAAGTTGGACTTCAAGAAACCGCTTTATACAGCGGTGACACTATTGGTGATTGGAGAATTTGACACTATGCTTCATATAGATAGCTCGCGCAATCCTACTTGGACTGAATAGAAACTAATAAAAGAACGGAAATACCACAAATAAACAAACACTATGGCGCTTTTACAACCTTATACAATGATAGTTTCGGGTGTGACAGGTAGCGGAAAATCTGTCTTTGTAAGTAAGCTTTTGGAGAATCAATCTGAGATACACAATAAACCTTTTGACAAAATCTTCTACTTGTACTCTATGTTTCAAGATCTTTATAAAGACTTGCTTAGCAAAGTACCTAATATTGAAATGATTCAGGGAATACCAACAGATTTGGTAGAAACAGTGACCAGTAGCGACGGCGACACGCTGATAGTTCTTGATGATTTAATGTTTGAATTGGAAAACGATAAAAAATTGCCGGCATTATTTACGAAATGTCGTCACGCCAACTGTTCAATAATTTTAGTGTTGCAAAATTTTTATCACGAATCAAAATATCTAAGAACTATCACACGCAACGCACACTATATTGTGCTTTTCCCCAATCCTAGAGATGCACAAATTATAAGTCGCCTAGGACAACAAATTTTCCCAAATCAACCCAAATTTCTACCAGACGCTTTTGCCCAAGCTACGTCCAAGCCTTTCGGCTACTTGCTTTTGGACTTAAAACCAACCACCGATCCACGATTTAGAGTTAAGGAAGGTATATTTCCGGGTGAACAGCATTACTTATATTTACCTAAAGGTAATAAATAGAAACTAACATCTTAAGATTCACACAAAATGTCGACAGTAGTAAAAACTAACGTTCACTTTTTGCATGTGCTCGCCGAAGCGCATCCTAAAGTTATTTCTGCGATGCTTAGTACTGTAAGGAAAAGTTTAATAAAAGCAATCTCTGAAGTAGCCCTTAACGTTGTAAATGGTAGAGTACCTCTAACTCCCCAACAGCAAAGAAAATTGAAACGATATACTAAACTCGTCGAACTTTTAACAAATAAGAAGGTACCAGATAGTCGTAAAGTTGCAATAGTCAAGAGGAATCCTCTTTTGCTAAAATTTCTGTTAGAACCAGCACTAAAGTTTCTGGAAACGTTTATATAAATGGCGCAACGAATGGTAGTGATACCGGAAACTGTGTATCAAAAATTGTTGACATCCCAAGGAAGCACAACAGCTCCTCAAACTTCAACTCAGTATCAAATTGTTGAATCCAACACTGAAACATTACAAAATTTAGCGGATCTTTTACCGAAACAATACAGAAATAAAGCCAGAATTTTGCTACACTATTTAGAGGGAAACGTAAAGTTGGATTCGTCCCAAAGGATTTTGTACCCACCTACTAATGAGAAGGGTTCACATTTGCTCGATTTAGTCAAATATTTTGTTACACCTAATCATATTAAACAATTACGGCCCTTAGATGCACCAAAGTTTGCAAAATTGTTAAAAGAGCTCGGCGTCCCTAAAGCTGCAATTTCACGAACTGAAATTAATAAAAGACACAAACAAGCTATTAAATCATACTACGAATGGATACCTTAATGGTAACTCCTGTTTCAACGCTCGGGGTTGATTGCTCGCGACTAACATTTTCTGTGTACAGCTTAACTACAAGTTGCCAAAACTTGGGAGAGAAGAATATTAGAGATTTTCTAAACTCGCTACTGCAAGCTACGGAATCAAGAGATAAGGTGGTATTTATTTTTGAAGACGAACACTTTCACTCATTCCAGACAAGTATTTTATTAAGTGGCGCTGTAAATACTACAAACTTTGCTAGACTTTTTGCAAACGATCGGTCAGTTACCGTAACATTCATACATATAAAATGTACATAAATATTATTTCGCGTTGGGAAGAACGCGGTAAATTTGGAGTATTTGTATTTATATTGATATTTATATTGAGTGTTTTGATTGTACTGTTTAAACAAGGGCAACTGTTGTTAAATGTCACTCTTGCACCCCTGCCAACACAATCGAACACAGTAATGTGTTTCCAGAATTTTACTCGAACAAACCCAGAGGAGTATATCCCTTCCACAGGATATAGGATTCTTTGGGATAATTTAGATGCTCGTAGACTTAGAGCAAGTATTGGATTAGATATTCCAAAAGCGGATAAATTATGGGGTGCAAGAGTTGTGTATTTGTTTCGTACCTTTGATGATATTTTACAAACTGTTCGTAAAGATGTTCCCCTAAAATTATTATTGATTGTTGATAAAGATTCAAAACTTTTCTATATTCGTAATTGTTTGAATGGGGCAACTGTTGTTGAAAAGTTAAGTGAATTCGATCTTGAATTTGTATTTGAACATACGTATATACAAATGCATATAGATTATCTATAGTGGCAGATGTTTTCACAGCAGGAGGTCAAATTAAAGTTAGAAAACTCTTGAAGCCAAGTTCACAGCAGGAGATTGCGGAATAAAACCGACGCCAAGTGGCAGATGTTTTCACAGCAGGAGATCGAGTGAAATTTAGAAAACTATTGAGGCCAAGTGGCAGGTGTTTCACAGCAGGAGGTCTAAACCGACGCCAAGTGATTTTGAAAGAGGGTCAATTGAAACTCAATTGAGTGAGTTAGTCTATTGTTGTCAGTCTTACAGTAAAGTTGTGTCATCATCATGCAGAACTCTGATTGTCATGAACGATTTATTCAACAACCGGATGGAGATATCTACCTATTCTTCACTGGATACTCAACCTTCTCGAACTTTTACCGGCTGCCTTTTCTCATCGATGGTCGCCTCTACCAGACTGTAGAACAATATTATCAGTCTCGGAAGGCATGGTACTTCAATGACCACGATGCTTATAAGAAGATTCTGGAATGCTGGGCACCGAGTCGGTGCAAGGAACTGGCTAAAGACATCAAGGGCTTTGATAAAGCTGAATGGAGGAAGGCTGCGGAAGATGTGATGCTAACTGCTCTAAGAGCAAAGTTTGGGCAGAACAAGGCAGCTCGGGACAAACTGGTGTCAACAGGCAGTGCAACCCTGGCCGAGGCATCTAAATACGACAAATTCTTTGGAATTGGTATGGCAATCAATGAAGATGGTGTCGAAGACAGAAGAAACTGGAAAGGACGCAACGTTCATGGCGAAAACTTGATGAAAATACGTGATGAACTCAAGTAATTGTTTTGTGTTGCCCTTGTTAACTTTGTATATAATTTGTATATAGAAAAAGTGAATGCAAAAAACAAGGAAGCATTCAGAAAATGCAGAAAAGAAAAACTGCAGGAAAAAAAAGCAGAAAAGAAAAACTGCAGAAAAAAAAGCAGAAAAGAATAACTGCAGAAAAAAAAAGCAGAAAAGAATAACTGCAGAAAAAAAAAAGCAGAAAAGAATAACTGCAGAAGAACGCAGAAAAGAAAAAAAAGCAGAAAAGAAAAAACTGCAAAAAAAAATGCAGAAAAGAAAAACTGCAAATGCAGAAAAGAAAAGCTGCAAGAAAATGAAAAAACATCCGACCTTTATGGTGCAAATGAAATCATTAATTGATAAGCAAATAGCAATAAGTAGTTTAGGTCAGCGTGAAAATCCTTTTTGGTGGGAAATGAGAATGAATCGATTAACCGCTTCTCAGTTTGGTCGAATCGCTCGTAGGAAAGGGAACCTAGAGTTTCAGACCACTAAAATGCCAGCAGCTTGTCTGGTTGGCATTAAAGAAGAGATAAATGCGAAACGAGCTTACATAAAATTTATGCAGAAGAAGTACAATGTGGATATTCGTATTTATGACGTTGGTCTCTGCGTTCCTGAATGGGCGCCTTATCTAGGTGCTTCTCCAGATGGTGTTGTTGTCAATAAGTTTGATTCTAGCACCAAACCATGGTTGCTAGAAGTTAAGTGTTTGTACGATACCAACCCTACCCCTCGTTCAATTACACAAATCAGGCAAGAACGAGGAAGTAGCTTTTACTTAAAGGCAGTGAATGGTCAGTATGTTTTACGCAAGGAACACAACTACTACGCCCAAGTTCTCGGCCAAATGGCAATTACTGGCATAGACTTTACTCATTTAGCTGTATATGCTCCCAGAGTAAAGGAGTTGCTAGTAGTTCCTGTTCATTTCAACGAACAGGATTGGCTAAATTTGAAATCAAAATTGGATGAGGTACATTGTGACCAGACCAGAGTGGACAGTGGTCAAGTAGAAATGATGGACACTATTCCAATGTCTACTGAGGTAGTGGTCATGGACACAATGGCTACTGAGGTCGAGGACATGGACACTAGTGATAATTACGTCAGCATGTATGACTTGCTCCCTCATTTAAGTTCAATTGACATTTAAACTTAAGGGCAGGTGCAAAACAGCAGGTGTAAAACGGCAGGTGTCTTTTAAAAACTCAAATGAGGGCATTATAAACGTTTAAAGTTTTCAGTTTGAATTGTTATTGTCTCTGAATTGGTTTGTTATGGCTAGCTTTACTGTTGCCTTTGTAACGGTGGTTTCTGATGGGATTCATGAAATGGGGGAGGTGGTGATGGAGGTTTCGGTCCTGGTGCTGTTCCCTGATGGTGGTACCTATGAAGAAACCTATAGGACCCGGGCTCCAGTGGCGTTCAACTTGTTGACTGAAAAGCAAAAGGCTTCATTTTATCGGGCCAGATCGATGAACGGACTGAACTGGGTGGATTCACCACAGCTGGCAACAAAAATGGAGGTTCTGGCCAGGGTTTGTGCGGTCATTCAACAGAAAGGGGCAAAGGTGGTGATCACCAAAGGGACTGCCCAGCACAAATTGCTGGTGCAGGCATTTTCATTGGCTGAGCTGAAGGTCGGGTTGTACGATGCCGGTTATCATCTGGACTACCCTGCTTTTCCCAACATGCCATGTGTGGAGGGTGTCCCCTGCTGTGGATCTCACAAAAGAATGCGATTCACCAAGAAGAACATTCAATGTGCCCGTCACCGAGCCCACCAACTGAAGGAAACCTTTTTAACTTTTAATGAGTAAACTGACTTGTCTCGTATTGTAGTATGTAATGTAATTGTTGTAAATAAACGAATAAAGGATAAAAGAAAAAAAATGAAAAGAGAAAAGAATTGTATAAAAAAAAATATTAAAAAATTGTAAAAAATATCCGCCTAAATGGCTAAAACATCCGCCTAACTGGCTATTTGCCTAAAGGCTAACATCTTAGTTGGAATTTGTAGATGGAAATTAATAAAAGGAAGACGCTCATTTCAATATTATAAACAAAATTAAAGCTAGAAAAGTAAAGATGGAATTTGAAATAAGCAAAGATTACGCTGCCGATGCCAACAGAATGCGATGTGTGGAAGCAACCATCGGTGCCATGGAAAATGATTTGATTGATGGATCCAGTGTGAAGCGCTTTCTGGTGGCTCACTTCCCGGATTGGACTGAAGATAGCCTGATGTTTCTACTGATATCAGATTCCTGCTCTCATATCCTATACAAGGACTGGGTGACCAAGACAGGACTGTTTCAGTCGTCAGGGTTTCAAGGCCGTCCACAACTTCATCTAACGGCCATTCACATGAAATAGTAAGTAGCTTAACTAGAGGAACAACGAAATTAATAAAAGGGATTGGTATTTTAATATAAAGGTATTCAGAAATTGAATAAACTTACATAAAGCTACTAAAATGATTGAACCATATGAACACCAAGAGTCTAACTTTGGTTTGAAATGGATTCAGATTGATGACCGTGTCCCAATGGACAGCGAAACCTGGATCACTCGGATAAGCAATCTCTTGAGAGGCAAACGTAAAGTCTCTATGATTGTCAACAACGGAACTGGAACACTGGTGCCCATTGGACTGACTGATGTGAGGGACTTTCCCAAACAGACTGTGGCCCACATTCTTCATAAGAAGACTGCAATTGAGTTCTTTCTGTTCTACGTTCCTGAACAGGAAGCTGCGGATTCTGCGGATGGATACGATTGAACTACGGATGAACGCTGACTGACGGAAACTACAAACCTCTTCGGAGGTTCCGCCTAGTACTTAGTACTTGGCATTACAAATCTGTTGATACTTGCAATAATCTCTTTCATTTTTGTTTTAGGAATTATGGATCTTGTTTACGACAATTTAGTATTATTTTGCAACGACATGAAGGCTGACCCTGTATTGGATTATTTATTGGAAGTGGGATTACTTTCTCCCAACGTGGCGGAGGACCTCAGGCGTCGGACGCCTGACCATGAAAGAAATATGGATATTATAGCAACGCTTAATCGACACGGAGCGAATGCCTCGATTTTATTTCGAGAGGCACTGCGGAAATCTGGACAGCACGACCTCATGATGATCTTGCCTGGACCAGATCAGCCATTACAGAGGGGCGTTACCTGGAAGGTGTACTCACGTCTACGGAAACTTCAACTACAAGGTCAGGAAATATTCGAATCTATGGAAACCGCCAGGATTGACATTGCATATGCGCTTGGGCCTCTGGACTGCGACGTTCGATCGGTGGACTTTACGGAATGGTTGGGAAACCACCCCTGTAAACGATGGACTGTTCCCGAATGGCTCATTACACCGTGGAATCACTATGACTGCAACCATTAACTAAATTTCTGCTGTATATCTAACTTACCTTGTATAATATGTAGTCAATTGTAAACCCTGCTGTATATTGCTTGAAATAAACATTTTCCGCCAGTTACTCTGGCTAGAGAATTTTAAATTCTCTTTTCATAAAATACTAACAACCAACCTCAAATAAACAAACTTTGCATTTTCATCACAAATTGTTAGCCACGTACAGAGCGGAGCTCAGGTTGGAGAGAAAAACTAAACTCATGTTTGAATTCTACATGCCTGAAAAACCTATAGATAAGCTTTTCCCGCTTAAAATTGTGAATTTTCAAAATTAAGCATGGGTCGGTCATGGTTCCGGTCTAGGGCTAGGTACAGGTTGGAGCTTAGTTAGCAGTGGAAAACTTCATATTTGAATTCTGCATAGTCGAAAACCCTATAGATGAACTTTTCCCGTCGAAAAGGGACAACTTTTAATTTTAAGCTTGGGTCAGCCATGGTTCCGGTCTAGGGCTAGGTACAGCACACAGCATAGGTTGTAGAAGATAACTAAGCTCGTATTTGAATTCTACATGCCTGAAAACCTTATATGCAAACTTTTCCCGTCGAAAAGGGACAACTTTTAATTTTAAGCTAGGGTCAGCTATGGTTCCGGTCATGGGTCACTTGCAGCGCGGAGCTTAGGTTGTAGAGGAAAACTAAGCTCGTATTTGAATTCTACATGCCTGAAAACCCTATACACAAATTTTTCCCACTTAAAATAGAGAATTTTCAAATTTAAGCTTGGGTCAGCTATGGTTCCGGGCGACAGAAGCTACAGCTGAGCCTCCTCCTCCACCAGCGCCGCTTTCGCCGCTTCGCCGCTCACACCACCACCTCCCCCAGAGCCTCCCGAGCCTCCTGAGCCTCCCAGCCTCCCAACCTCCCAGCCTCTTTACACCACCACCTCCCCCAGAGCCTCCCAGCCTCCCGAGCCTCCCAGCCTCCCAACCTCCCAGCCTCTTTACACCACCACCTCCCCCAGGCGCGACGCCTGGTGCGGACCTATTACTACTTGTTATATATTTAATAATGTGGGTAACTCGTTCGTTCTGTTCTAGTATATATTCCAACTTACTTTACACCAAAAGTTTACGTAATTTGTTACTTCACATACCTACATAACTATTTTCAAATTTCTGTTTACTTTACTTTCATTTGAGAAAATTTTCGCACCTAAGTTCCATATTTTCGACGCTTTCAAGCGTACAATTCCAATCCGGAAATTTAATATGGACCAGTCGAAAACTGAAGGGAACGCAGAGATAAGTGGGACTTAACCTTGTCTGAAGGATTAACTTTATCAAAGTGTGCAGAAAGGATCAAAAGTGAAAACGAGGCGACGGACGTCCGAGTATACTTCTCAGTATTTTAGCCCCACTTTACACCTTGACTGTTGTGTTTTGAAATTAAACGATTCTCTAGGAAACTCAAGCTTTAAAACGGCATGACTGTTGCTTTGATTTGATAAAACGCTGAATGTTATGATAAATGAGAATGTTTGGAAATGCTTTCATTTGCCTCAGTTTGTTTCAAATCTGGTAAGATTGTTCTGTTGATAATCAGAATTTCTCCTTTTTCCTTCCGATTTATGGGACTTATGACTGACTGCGTTTGACCTAAATTTGCTTGATTACAATCTGAATAATTCCAGGTTTCTTACAAATTGACCGATGTCTGAATCCTCAGGATTAGCTAATGAAACATTCTGTAACCGAACAAAATTTTTATAACTGCATAGATGAGTATGCGTTGAGTCCGTTTGCTATTTAATCATCGTGTTGTGCATATTTCGTGATGAAATATAAATATTTGTAAATTAACTATGAATTTACAACTCTTAATATTTAATTTGTAACTATGTAGTAACACTGAATATAAGCTGGTGCCTTTCAACCAACGTGTTCAATTGCAAAAAATATGTAGCTACATACAACATTGCCATCAATTCTGGCTACTCTAGGGTGCAGAACCAGTTTTTCTAAATATTCTATCCAAGACAAGAGATCAGTGCAGAGCCGCAGGAGCTATGAAGTGGTTTATTAAACCAGTATCAAATGGTTTAAGTTGTCGTTGGACCAGAAGTTAAGGCCGCCTCGTTTGAGGAATGTAAAAACTGATGATAACCATCAAGTGGGTGGCTGTTAATTAGGATTTACGATTTTCGCTAGACTAAACGCTAACAACAAAGTGTGGACATTTCACTATTATCAGAAAACATAACTCACACTTTAAGACATAAAATGCATCGTTGAGTAAACATTATCCTTAAACTGGGAGAAGCGGAGGAAACTCAGAAGGTCGTCACTTTAAACTTAATTGCATTTAAAGGTGAAAAACTTTTCTAAGTATGTATAACATCTTTCTGACCTTTTTACATAATTCACACCCATTTTTCCATATCTCTTCTCTTTATATGGCAAAACTTGGGTACCCAAAATTATGTTGGTTCGCAGTCAGCATTTTCCTTGAGTTCCCTTTCCAGACAGATCTCTGCTGGTTTTTGAAAAATTGCATTCTCTGATCAGTATAATGTAAAATTATCAGTCATAATTTGAGAACGTTCAGAGAAATGTAAGCAAATGTAAGCAAAATTGAAATATTAACTATGGGCCCAGGATTGCGTGCACCTATGTATGTATTCTTCAGTAGGTTCGGACTATTAGTCATTTATTCATAAGCAGGTGCAATTATGTATGCTCCAATGCAACAATGTATTAATTTGGATTCGTGTATAAACTATTGTCCTACATATGTCGCCTTATTTGTAATTTTAGCTGATTAGATACTTTTGGGGCTAATCATCGAAACCCATTTAGGATTTCTGCCGCTCGAATGCTCTTTTACGTCTACCAGATTAAGCATATGGTTTGCCGCCTTTCTAGGCCCACCTATGCTGAATTAAATTTCCTGAATTACGCCCCAGTGCCTTTGAATTGAGCTCATTACTTCCTCTGACCTCGAGCGTTACTAAGTCATTAATAATCGTTTACACAGGTGCTTAAGCTAGTGGTGTGACCAACTTATATATATGGTGGTTAAGAATGTAAAGCTTTGCTCTAAAATTCTATAGACTCCAGCGCTTATCCTTTTGCTGACACTTGCAGAAATTTACACAGCTTTATGTAACCTTTAGTTCAGAGTTCGTCAATAGTTTTCAACGTTTTCAACGACTGTGCCGAGTCTGATGCTTGTATGCGTTCTTTTCAGAAAGTTGTTTCGAAATTATAAAGCTAACTCTCTTTTTTACTGGGTTACATATACTTAGAGTAAACCCGCAATCGAAAAACTTAGTTTACCTTGGTCCCGCCCCGGCGATCTCACTGTGCGGAATAGCGGATGGAAACAATCAAATTTTGCGAAACAAAAAATTGATTGTCAGATTCAACGACCCTGTCCTTAAGAGAAAGTTCTTATGTATTTTGTTCTTTTTTATTTTTGACATTTTTGTGTTATCATTTGAAATGATTTGGCTTGGTTTCTTTGTTTATTTAAATTAGGTAATGAGCGTGCCACTACTATTAGAGGAACTAAGCATTAAGCGCGACATCTTGCTCTCGTTTAAATTATGAGCAAAAACGGCCGTTTTAGAGAAAATCGCATTTGTACTGGCGGCCATTGAATTGCAAAAATTTGTATTGTCAGAGGATTTTGGCACAATTTACAAATCGTTAGAGGTTTTCAGAAGAGTGATTTTGCTGAAAACATTTGACTCTATTTCCATCTGTTGCCATTATATTTCCGATACAAACGGCGCGCGATACTTTAGCCGGATTATTGAACAGCCCCACTAAAGTTTGGGTCAAACTTAATTTAATGGAACTTATGATGATTCTATACACTAAGAGCTCTCATTTTCCTAATGCTTCAGCATAACTTGCTAAAAATAAATTCCAAGGATTAGTCCTACCCCTTTTCTTACTAAATTCAAGGATGCGTAAAGGCTTAGCAATCAACAGCTGTTGACGGTTTTTTGCAGAAGGCCTGACATTCTAGGCCGGCATTAGAATTTATAGTATTCAATTGCTTGCTACCGCAGAAGGCTACCAACAAACGGTAACTTGACTCCGATATATTTAGTTCGTTGAGGAACTGTATATATGTAAAGGTAAAATTTGCTAACTTTGTTGGTAACATATGTACCATTGTGCTATTCCAAATACAATCCAGCATAGCCTCCGTAACTTCTACATAGTTATCAAACCTGTGGAATCCATTTTTTCCAAATCACTATCTAATTTTTATTAAATATTTGTTTTAGCTTTTTATTTTACTGTATTTCGTTAGAGTAATTAAGGCTTTCGAGTATTCGAGTAATGATAGTACTTAGCATCAACACACTGTTAACAGTTTTTTCCAATGTAGAACAACAACTCCAAGTGTAGAACAGAGAGGTACGAGAGGCCTCCAATTTGTAGGTTGTATTTTATGCAGACGCGTTCATGCATTATCCAATCATATTTTATATTTATCAGTTCACTTCATCGGACAAAGTCCATTTCCACATTTCATTCTTCACTTATCGCAAATTTCAATTTTCCCTTTCTCTCAAATTCCAACGCACTTTGTCACTCTTAAAGCTTAAGGTAATTCCAACATGCACAGAACTTTTCCTGTACAATTCTAAATTCCATTTCCATACCTTTATATTATTGAGCACTCTTAGAAACTTAAGCTTCTCTTTGTCATTACAGTTATAGAATAAATTTCATGAAATTCAATACGTATTTAACAGGCTCGTAACACAGTAACTCAGTTTTCCATGACGCCCTGTAGTCGAAACGGACATTTTGGGTTAGCTCGTCTTCTAAGATAATCTTAGGTTTAGGAAAGATAAAAGCCGGAACCTTAATGGTAGAAACTGATGAGTGTTAATTAAAGGATGGTCAACAAAGGTACATCTCATCATCTTCTGTCAACTGAAATCTAAGACGAACCAAGGGAATCTTTCTCTGACAGTACGGAAAGTCACCGAGAGAATGCGTGTACTTCCAGCTTCTACCTAAACCTGATACTCTTCTAGAAATTCCACTTCAATGAATTTCCTTTTCAGCTAGGTGTCTCACCCTGGTAAACTTTCCCGTCTTCTGTAGTCATCATTTTGTTCAATTCTACTCCATTTGGGCGGAATAACTTGTCACATTCAGAACAATCTAGAAGGGTACTGTTCCTGGCGATCTTCTCGTAGTCTTGCTGTCTTTGTAGAATACACAAACTACTGGCAAGCTTACTCTGGTCTACCTTGGGACAAGAAGAAGTTAATCTTAAATTATTCATAACTGTCTTTATTAAAGCAGCTCATCACGGTAGCTAAAAATCAAAACCCTGTAGAAAGTCATAAATTAAAATCCTGTTTTACTAGGGTTCGCTAATTTCTTTTAGGAAAGATATCTTGCGTATACTGTGATATAATCACTCAAGACGAAACGTCTTATCTTAGGAGTCGGGTCCTGAGCATCTAGGTTTAAGGCTGTCTGCAAAATATTCAAGGCATTGTTTGTAGTTTAATTAACGAGTACCCATATTCATTATTTTTTCAAAATTTAATGTTTGTCTAAAGCCTCATTTTTTAAATTGTCGTTGATATTGACATTATCTCCAGTTAAACTCTACCAATCAACAGATTAAATTAATCTGTGTCAAATACTTGCAAGCGAACGTTTTGCAATTGCTTTGTACGTTTTTGCAAGTATAGCATGCTGCATTCTGTGGAGTGGAAAAAAACTATTTTGTTAAAACTACGAAATAATTTAAATGTTTTCTTTACGTTGCCTGTAAATCATAATATTTTATAGCTATTCTTAATTCTTAACATCCTTAATTTTAAGTTATCCTTAATCTTTGATTAACTGGCGTTTCATCATTGACAAACTGATTCTATTCTTGACCCTTGTTTGGTAGGAGAATTTTCTGATTCCAAACTTCTGAGCTTATTATCAGTAAATATCGTTGTGAAATGTATCCCCGGACTGGAATTGTTAAGACTGATTGAGGTATCCCTTCCTGTAATAAGTTTTGGTGAAGACAGGCTCTCAAGACTCCCCAAAAAATAAGAATGAAAAGGAATTCCAGTTTCTGGAGGACCGCAGGGAAATTGAAAAACGAACTCGTTTTCTAGAAGGAGTAGTTTCTGGTCTAATTTCATTCTAAGTCGTTAAGGCAATTGTTGAAAGCCAGCAAGCCAGCTTCTGTCGCGGATTTCAGCACAAGATACTAAAACGTCCCTCATAAATCCGCCTGGTACTACTAGACTAGATGATTATTTTTGAGGTTGATTGAGCTTTTTAGCATCCTAACGACGTGGATGAAGTCCATCTGCGAACGGCAAAGTGCAAGCGATAACAGATTGCTGCAAATTTTGCGGTGTACTTTTGCTGCAGTTTTTGCCAAAACGGTTTGAGAATTCCACTTGGTCTTGCGGTTAATAGTGGCCAATTTAGTTTCTTTAGATGGCACAGCTAGGCTTTTATGCAATTATCGAAGCAAATACCTGCTATAGACTTTGAATTCGCAGATACACAGTCAAACAGATGGTCAGTAGGTATCAATCTAGGCCTCAGCTTGCCGACTTTGAGTGACCACATTCGTTGTTATGTTTTGAATGTAGTAAAAGTTTTAATTTTTTTATTTTTTCTGTTTTCATTGGAATTTTCCGAAACTGTTCTGCGTTAACTCCAAGGCAGCGGCAATTGGACAAAAATTTTATTTGAATTTTAAGTATTCCTAGAGCCCTACGTAAAACGTTAAGACTTTAGAGCACTTGATTAAGGAATATAAATGTTTCCATTGTTGAAAGTTTCAATCTTTAATCAAAATTCATCGAAGTGGCAACTTGAGGAATACAAAACTGGGCTCTGCATTGCATTCTAATTTATGATTTTACTTCAACTTTTATGCTTATTGAATTTAGTTACTAAAATAATGATAATTCAGTTGTAATTTTTCTGCAAAGTTTCCAATTATTGGTTGTTATGCTATGGTCCCGACTGGGCTTATTTGTTAGCTTAAGTATATTATGTTATCCGACAAGCTTAATTATAGATATACCACGGAGGAGGTATTGCCATAATTTTTATTCCCATTTTTAATGTTAACTTAAGTTGTTTGCAACGAAGAGGTTTAATTTAATTTTTTCACAAATTGAAGGTTTTTTGAAAAAAACAAGATGTACATATACATCTTAAGGCCAAAAGTTAAGCCAATCTCTGCAAAGTGCAAAGCTGTATATTAATTTATAATTCTCAGTCTCCAGTCTGGTAAAACGAGTCAATAGAGTTTACTCACTCACAGCTACAGTAAGCCACAAAAGTATACACCTTTAAATAGTCATTCAATTGCAGCAGGTTTTCAGAGCGCAAAACCGTCTTTTGTTGTAAAAGATATAGAATTTTTTGCTAATTTTCTGCAAACATTTAATATGACTATTTTTAGGGTTGCGCACTCAACTGCCAGATTGCGGTCGAGAATTACTTGAGAGTTACAGAAGTACATGTAACTCTCAAAAAACTGGTCTCACTGATTGAAATGCTGTTAACAAAATCCCCTTTCAGCTTAAAACTAATGCTTGTTTGACATTGGTCCTGCTCTTGACAGCTTTTCACTTGAAAGTTTCCTATCATATAAATAATCACTGTGCAATGAAACAAAAGCTACTGTTTTAGGTTTATATTTCAATTTAGAAAGCATGCTGCTGTCTTCGATATTCGAAAGTTCTTTCACATGGCTATTTTGTTTGGTCGTGGGACAATTTTACATAGGTTGAGAGGGGAGTGGCGGACCCGAACCATAGGCCACAGAAATAGAAAATATTAATTATCTTGTTTTGTTCCTAGAGAGAACAAATGATTTGATTAAGGTTCCAGCTTATTGTGAGTGCTAATAGAAATTGCCTCTAAGGTTGATACTAATTTCTGGTCAAGAATTAGAGCCAATCTAAGTGAAATGTATGTCTCCTGTTTGTCAATAACAATTTGCCAGTGTCCAAATCAGCTGCTATGGTTAGCTGCTTATAGTGCCATGAAGGACTGTATCATGTACAAATCGGCAAATCTTTGGATTTCTCGAAAATTCATTCAAAGAATAAATTCTTTTCCAATTATCCTGCTCAAATGTTTTAGCATTAATTTGCAAAAACTGCATTAAACAGCGTAAAACGTTTTTGAGATGTCCTCCACTGAACGATAAAAGCTAAAACACAGAACGGCATTTGGACATCTCAAAACCGTTTTACTCTGTTTAGTCTGTTTTACTCTTCTGTTTACTCTAATTTTAGCTACTGAAGAGTATCTTATCTTTCACATTGACCCCGTGACCTCTGCTGATAACAATTTGTTTGTTTACCGTTCTCTGTTCTGTACCACTCAGAGGAGTCGGGCAACTTTAAGGTAGACATCGGCCGATGTTATCAATGCCCAAACTCGGGTTAAGTCGCAAACCCGGGTTTGCTCGCCTATCTTTAACACACGAATTTAACCCGGGTTAACGACTTAACCCAGATTTAGACGTTGATAACATCGGCCCCAGATTTTGGTAGCATTACTGCATTTTGTAGTTGGTTGATAGAGAGCTTGCGGGAAATAAACTGGAACAAAATGTTGCAAATGCTCGTTTAACATGATAAATTAGTGGCCTAAAATTAGAGGTTTCGTTTCAGCACACCTTGTCACTGAGTTGCAGCTAACAAGCTCACTGCATCATTAATCACTGGTGGCCACTTACTTAGCCGCCTTGCCAGCTTTCCAGAAGCCGTCTAACTAAAGGCGATTAGACCCTTAAAATATCTGCAAAACTCACCGCAGTCGTTACGAAGTTGCCAAACTATAAGTACCACTTTAGTCCTAATATTCATGTCATAGTAAGTGACGTTTAGAACGATTTTCTGCCAGTTTAATTATTCTTTCAGGCTATTTAAAAGTGTGAAATTTTGAACAAAATAGGATTTCAAGGCTACATTAAAGTTTCCTAATACTGTCCCTTCTTTCTTAACACAAATGTTTAGTTTTGTCTTGAAATGGGCAATGTGTGGTCTTCATTTTAAAGATGACGCCGAAATTAAATGTTGGCAAATTTAATATAAATATTTGTATGACATAAATAATGTCCAATTTTCTATGCTCTGCTTTCAGAATTTATGTCTGAAATCTAGTTCAAAGCTGGGTTCCCCCAGATAATGGTCATTTGAACTGGACATATATTCATTTCCTTTATTTATTATGAAGCATTTACACAAATGGTGTTATATGTTATGGCTTTTGACCAGCTTTTATTCCTCTTGGTGCGAAGTATTGCTATCCATGCGATTTTATCGATGGGTTCTCCAACGTAATCCTCAGTGCGGCTTCACCTGCCAAGAGTGCCTCAAATGTGTCGATCAGTCCAATAATCAACTGACCATTGCGACCGTTTTGGCACCTGGAGTGGAACGATACTGGAAATGGCAGCCTGTCCCACCGGACAGTCTTAGAGAACTCGAAGGTACATATGTTCTCTTAGCTTAGCTATAAAACTTTGTCCATAAGCTGTAAAGCAGAGGCTGTAAAGAGGTAACTCTACCAACTTTCAGGTTATCATTGTGCAACCGGTTTTGGTATTTTTTGGAAAAAAATTGAACGTGCGTGAATTTTCAAGAATGAAATGAGAAGAAAAATATCTGCTTCGGTTAAACAGTAACCTACAATAAAGCAATAGCAACATTATAGATGACGTTTAGCATTGAAGTTGTATGTAGCCTGTCAGGCACTGAACAGTTTCGGGAGAGCGAATGCTGCACGCACACAAATGCAATGCATCGTCCCGGAGGAACGATTTCTTAATCTCGAATACATACTAACCAATTTTCAGAAAACATGTGTGGAATGTAATTCTAACTTGTTACCTGACACTATTAAAATAAACCAAATAATATATATATATATATATATATATATATATATATATATATATATATATATATATATATATATATATATATATTTACAAACTCAAAGTGTATGTACAATATTTATTCAGGCAACCCTTCATTCTTAAATCCTTTGGTGGTTTCGTTGGTCGATCCGGTCAACATTTCCCTCTGGGTTGGAGTCGGCAGCGGTAGTCGACTGATGGGTGCTTGCGATCATCACACTCAGATCACGATTGAGACGACGGATGTCATCGCCAGTCGAAAGATCGAAACGTCAATCATCGGAGACTGTTTCCGACTCAACGTCACCGTCTTCGCTTCCTGTGGAGCCAACTTTTACGGTGACCGTTGCGAGACTCTGAAGCAATCCCTAACTCAACCGCCGCCCGCTAATACCACAGAAGCTCCCGTATCTCAGGAAAGTTTCATGATTAGGCGTTATCGGAGCTGGTTACTCATCTCTTTGGTTCTATTGGGACTATCTGTGTTAGGACTCATATTTATCGCTTGCCTGTGTGGGTTCCTTAAGCTTAAGGAATGCCACGACACCAAGCGATACTCCAATCCCAGTGACCAAGAAAAGGGTGTCAATGGAAAGCCACCGAAGTCACCCAGACGAAATAAGAAACACGACAAAAAGGCGAAAGATGACAATCAAAACGGAGATGCACTTTTGAAGGACCTTATTGAAGAGCCTAAGCTTAATACTAATGGCCATCATGTTTATTGAACTATACTAATTTTGTTAGGTGGAAAATTAGAAAGAATCTAAAATACATGGGGCAAAAATCAGAATCAAAATATATAAGCTCATTTTAAACACTTACACTAGACACCATTTTTGAGAAGAAAATTGCAAATTAAGTGATTTTGAAATAATTTTCTTCAAAATATATCTAACCTGTAAATTGTCAAATGTTACCAACTCGGAAAATTCTTATTTAGGTTTTTGGCATGTGTTTGTTTATGTAGCTTTTGATGTACATACATATAATAGTGTGCCGTTTCATGTACTTGTTGAAATAATTAATTATTAAGTGGCTGTATATGTTCTTTTTATAAGAAAATACTGAAAACCGATGCGGTAGACACAGAAGTTTATTTGCAGAAATGATTGGTAAATCGGCATGGACATAATTTCATCTGATAGGGAATTATTATTCATCCGTTGCTTTTAAAAAAGTTAATTGATCTAATAGCAAGCATACCTAACCTCTCTGGAAAGACTTAAAGAGTCAGCTGTTACATTGTACGTACATACATATTGAATAACCAAAAATTTTTCTAAAATTGTTTCATTGATAAGCTAGGTACCAACAAACAGTGGGACTGAAACCTGTCATCGTTTGTGGAATAAGTTGCAGAATAGCCCTAAAAAGTTTTAGAATAAAGCAAAAGTTCATACAGTTTTTCTTCCCAGCAGGGATGACATTCCAAAAAATATTAATTCAACGATCGTGAGAAGACTGGCTCCCAACCAAATCCCCATTTGCCCACCCAAGTTAGAGATGAAGGTATCAATAGTCATAGAATGGGACTGTTGTACTAATGTGTACTTCAGATCTGTAAAGGCAATCTTCAAAATGATGTAATCTTCAGCCCATTTTTGGGGGTCATCACCTTTTTCTTTCATGGACTCTGCGGATTTCAGAATCGTTTTTGAGGGATATCTATTAGTGCCTGAAATAACATCACACATAGATCTACATAGATAGAGATAGACATGCATTATAAGGTATACATAGATCTACACTTTTGCCATTAGAAATCCCTATAAATATACACTTACCATAGACATATAAGCAAAAATTCCGGGTAATTTCTACCACCATTTTTAATCTAAGTTTACAACTGAATCAAAGAATTCCTGCGTGTACTAAGCTTATAAGTGGGCTTATTAGCTCGTAGCGTAAGTTCGGTCATTAAAAGTAAAACTTTCTGACGGTCTTTGACATGCTCCAGCTTTGCTGATTTTCGCATATTTTTGTAGTCCTTCTGAAGTTCTGAGTCCCAACGGCCCATGGTTCCGTTGTTGTAAGTAGCAATAGTGTAGTACTTACTTGGAATAATTCTGTAGTCCCATATTGAACAAGCAGTGTGGCATGTTTCTTTACACTTGCTCACATTTTTGATCTTTTCTTCATTCACAGCCATTTCACCGAAACTACAATTCTTAACCTGCTCTGGATTGCAAAAGTAAAATCTAGAACAACACAGTTGCAAAATTTCAGTTTGGCAAATTTGTAATGCAAGTGACTACATACATAGATTTCACAATTGGTTAGGCTTTAGTCTTTATTAGACTTTGGACAACGACAGCACTCCTGATTTCAGGAACTATGCCATTCTAAACAGTTTGTCAAGTTGAGTGCAAACGTTACCAGAAAGCATGTATCAATGATACTGTAGTTATTAACTACTGTCTACTACTGGTTAGGCACTTGTTTGGCTTCGTGATAGCGAAATCACTAGCCTTGTATCATTCTTTATTTCCTCGGTCAAAAATCTGGGGTCTGAGAGAAGTATGCAACCACAGACAGCTTGAGCACTTTGCTGAATGCAGTCCATTTCGCAAAGCCCTCTGCTGTATGATCCATTCATTATCTCTGAAGCATAGAAAGAAATATAATACAAATTCGATGTAATCTCTACTTGAAACATAAGTGACCCTGCATTTACTTGTCCTTATATCAAACAATTCACCTCACAATCTAACCGAATATGTAAATCTAAGCGTCAACACTTATACGAAGTTTTTAAGATTTTAGCAAGACTTCACAAATGTACATAGGAAGAAGAGTAAACCACTAGAGTTCAGCTTCTCTTCAGTTCAGCACATTACGTAACGAACGGTACTCCGATCACAATACGCGAATGTTCCCCGGTTCGATGATCATCGAAACATCATCGTGAAACAGATCATCGTTTGGTGGGATTAGCTAGAGATTAGTCAATCAGCTAGAGACCCCTTCCCTGCTAGGGGGGCAGCGCAGAGGATTACGGTAGTATATATTAGCGTATTTACAAAAAGGTCCCCGTTTGGTGGGGAGAAGAATAGCGTTCACCAACAGCCAATCAGGTTCGTCTATTCTAGACTGTCTTGGGGACCCGCTAAAGGGACCTGATCAGCCTACCCTCTAACCGCAAGCGGGGATTCATTCTGGCTATCCCCTCCCACCAACGGAGGGTCATTCGCATATTATTAGCAAGTAAGTATTACGCAATGCACTGAAGAGGAACCCTCTAGTGGCTTCCTCTTTCTTATAAATATTAAATAGTGCAAATATGCGCTCTGGATTTTACAAATCCAAGCCATCGTGAAATTTAGTAAAGGAGTGAATAATTTCAGTTTCCTTAAAGCCTAATGCACTTCGTACTTTCCATCTGACGGTCCATTGCTGACTCACTGAGTTTGTCATCAGTCGAACGGCATCGCTGAACATGTTTCGTAAATCCGGTGACATCGATGAGTTCAAGCCGCGTAGTCTCTAATCCGACCTGAGTTAGAGTCCCTGGACTTGCCTAATGCCGAAAAAACATGAAAATTGATCAAATCAATTATAATTAATACCTGATAAACCTTCCGTCGTTTACGTTTACGTTCACGTCGTTTACGTTTAGTTTGGTTCCTTAATGTGAAAACGTTTTCGCCAGTATGTGCCCAGGAGCTTAACTTCTATTGAAACTTGCAGGCGCTGTGAACTGTGATAGTCGTATTTAGGATGACACAGTCTCAGTTGAATTGTATTTTTATAGAAATTAAGCAGGTTTGCAACTTTCTTCGTAGTAGGACAAATTTCTGCTGTTCCATTGATTAAGTGGTAGCCAGCCTGTACTCAATAATAATAATTCAATAATTCAATAATAATTATTCAATCACAACATGTGTTGCCTTTACCCTGATTGCTTTCATGCCAGCTGGATCAAATTGTTTGTGGATACTGAGTTCGATACCATCCACGACTGAGGGAAGCACTACACCATTCGTAGGAGGATAATAATCCGTATTGATGTCAAGTAGTATGTCGAGACCGACGCCAGGAACGTGCTGGTGTCTTCCTAAAAACATCGGCTCATTAGCATGCCATTTCTTTGTACGTATATACATATTTTAATTACAAATATAATTTGTGTTTTATGTAAGATTTTAATTGCGCATTTCAGGTTGTATCAAGAATTCATCAATAACCCAAGCAAAGCACTCAACTTAAAACCTTACCTTGTAAGGATACGAGGAAACATTTGCCTCTATCACGGTCAAAAACTTCTGTGGTTATATTGGCACACGGTATCAGCTTGCTTCCAAATGAACATTCTTTCATAAACTCGTCCAAGTCATAACCGTACCGCATAAAATAATCAATCGCCTATATATAAAAGCATAGCTATTTTCTATCGCTATCGCACATACATACCTTTAACAAGTACAAATTAGGAGATCACTAAACTGTAAAAGTTAGTACTTCTTCTTAGTTTAGTCACGCGCTTACTACTAGCAATGGAAACTCGACAAAATTAAAATAAATACATGTTCACCAGGTCAGCTTCAGATTCAGCTGTGGCAGGGAACCGAATACTGGGTAATAGATGAGTTAGGAATCACCATTTCGATCCGTTCCAAATTGCTTGTCGACACATACGGTGGTATCACGATCAGGAGTAATTCACGACGGGGACCAAAGTACGGGAGGGCTAGAAAAAAGCAAGCCTCCTTTTGTTGGCGTGGCGTAGCTAAAAGCAGTGGGGAGAGGTTACCGTTTACCTAAAGGATTTACGTTTTATCGTGGTCGGCGCACCTTTACGCAATGCACTTAAGTGGAGCTGTTCAGTGGCTTACTCTTCTTATATAAAGTGCAATTATGCACTCAACTGCAATTATAACATACATTCATAGCTAGTCCAGTGCGGGCCCGAAACCGAGCTGGAAAAGCAGGACTCAGCATTTGCCACAAGGTATTAACTTTTGATATCACAGAGTCTTTATTGAATCCCAGGACAGAAGTTGTGAACATTCGAGCCCAGTTCAACGCCATTTTATTTTCCAAGGCATGAGTATAATTTATAGGATTCAGGGGGCATATATAGACATCGGGGAACTCCATTGAATCCTGAAAGCCGTAAGAAAAGTAGAAATTGTTTATTAGCGGTGAAGCATAGTACGTTTCTTCTGCAACTAACAGATACATAGCTGATTAATTTATTTTAATAATTTAATTTAAATAAGTTTAACTAATGGTGAGAAATACAACACAGTCTGTTAGATAGATGTATGAATATTGTGTACCTGTATGACAATTGTGTGTGAGGTGAGAATAGGCGTGGCGTAAAAGTCATAAATCGTTTTGCTGACTCCATAAACTAAGGCAATGATAACGGCAAACAGAAGACAAGACCAGAACACTTTCTCTTTTGATTTAGCACTGTACCAACTTCCCAAACCGTGACACTCAATGTGCGTCAACATGGCCAAATTGTCAGACTTAATTGTCAAATGGTTCGGTTTCTCACCCACAGACAAACAAACGACCTCATGATCTTGTGCCTGTTCTGATTCCTTTACCATTGCTGCATACAGCGACAGTCATAAGCTATTTAGCACTGAAAGCAAGTAATAATGAAATTTATTTCATAAATATATACGTTGCTCAGAAATCTTCTGAGCAATTGTGAATATATACATTTGTTTACAAAAAGTGGCCTTCACGGGCCTGTGCTTAATTTTTATTGCAGGCAACGGAATAATTATATTATGGAAATTTAAAATTAAATTGACTTTAGCTGTTAACAAAATTCTAGAGAGTAAAATGGGATTGGGTACGTTGTTTGTATATTTATCAAACTTCAAAGATACTATCGGCAGCAATGACATGATAGGGTTTTCTTCCAAGTTCAGAGACATATGTACTATGTAGATTGAACGCGTGAAGATCTTATATCGCGAAAAATTGTATTGACACAAGGAAAGAGGTAGCTGAATTCCGGCTCTAAATCACCGTCAGAAACAATCACAGGCAAGTAGGTACATTAATAAGCTACTGTATGTGTTACATAAAAACCATATACCAAGTCAACAAACAATTCAGGCCAAGGTCTGGCGCTGGCCTTGACGAAACTGTCAAATGTTTTGAACAGGCCAGGAATTGGGCCACACAATTGGAGGTCTCTGGATTCTGGAACGACAGTTCACATTAGCATTTACAGCGATGCTAAAACATTCTGGTCAAATTTGCTTGAAACTAAAAAAAGGACGACCTCGTAATTTGGATACTGGAAAACTCTAAACTCTAGGGACGGTTTCCAACATTTTTTAGAATCCTTTTAATTTTAGTTTGAACACCAGGCATCAGCTGAGCTGACAACTGTCAATGTCTAGACTAGAGCATATCTAAACTTCAACATATTGAAAGTTACCAGAAGAGAACATTCTAATAAACTGGTCACATTTATACACGGAAACTTTTCTAAGTTGGTCGAAGAGTCAAGTTACAGCTTGCGTGCCTGTCCGAATTTGAGCACTTCAAGTTCCCAAGGCACTGTGGTTAGATTCTGGAGAAGCAATGATTTTAAGCAAGTTTTACACACTCGTACAAATACAATTCACTTGATCAACCTCACAAATTGAAAAGGCAGTATACATTTTCATCAAAACTTGGGATGCTCCTGAGTCCTGATAATGGGCTTGGCTATGTGGTTGGCTTAAAAACACTCGAAATCATTAAACAATCAGACAGAGAGATTAGTGTTTGAGTTTACAATGTAATGAAAAAACTGATTTTGTTTCTTTCCACGTCAACCAGATTTCTTTCCCAAAATCCCACTAAGATTAAATTACTCTCTGCCTATTCCAACAATAGCTATGTACAACATCCAATTTAGCGAATTCCGCAATAGTTGTCGCCAAGCTATCGCTAACTACACTTAATTCATCGTTTCTGATATCGAAAACTGCCGTTTTCGAAAGGAAAATACTTAGAGAGACAGACCGCTTCAGGTTAGCTTTCATGTTAGCTGGATTTCCATATAGTTTGCGTCAACAAGTTTACTGTTAGTTAATTACAATTCAATCCACCTATAATTTCTGAAAAGCAAAGTCTATGTAGCTGTCTAAATTCCAATTGCACTCAGTGTGAAGGAACAAAAACATTTCGGGTAGAAAGATAACAAAATAAAGTATATTATGCAGCTGTTTTCGTTAAGTCTTTATTGCTGAAAACAACAGTACATTAGGTAATTAAAAATTATGTACTCTTGCTAAAATATACAAGCCCAGCATTTTCTTTGAAGAAAGAAAGCTAACATCATTCCAAGAATAGACCGCTCTGGCATAACTAACCAAACCAGCCATAAATTATTACCAAGCTTAGCAGATATGTTCAATTCCGATAAAGAGCTCCAGGTTGTAGTTGAAACTGGTTTAAGCCAACAAAAGTGTTTATTTGCAAAATTACATTAATGAGCTGAATATAATTAGCCAACGTTAACAGTCATCGCCAAAATTTGTGAGAGTTCCGAATAGCCCTGTGCTGTTCATTAAGTTCACATTACAAAGACTTTAAAGTAAACCTTCTGACCGTAAGCTTAAACCTGTTGTGCGTTTAGTTTATTTCCTCCTTCAGTCCTCATTGATAGCATACGCGGGGGAGTGCAACTGTTTAGACATTGTAAGCGTCTTGTTTTCAAAACCGTAATCAAGAAACTTTGCGTTGGACGTAAGAAGCAAACTAGGTAAACCAGTAGTGCCAAAAATTTCGCATGTTTTTAGGTTCCCGTGTTGTCTTCACTATCAGTATCATCGAAAATGCTGTTTTTTGGTATGTCTCGTACATTGTTTTACTGTTGTGAGAACATTTAATGGATACATAAGTGTTATATCTTAATAGATAAAAATGAAAAAACTATTTTTGCTGGTTGTCGTGTTGAATTATAACTACCATTAGGTCGGTTGGTCGTTTTAAAGACGTAGTCGACAAGTATTTACAAAATGGCGCAATCTGCTAGTAAGTCTGTCCACTACCAAATCATACTGTAACATCCATGAATTTATCATTACGATTTTTAGGATATCTTCAATGCTTCAAGAGGTGCCAACCGATCATCCGGTAGCGGCAAACCAGTTCAGCAAACCAATATCGCATCTCTTTGAATTAGCTATTATTAATTTTCTGTTTGTTTTATATATTTGTAATATATTTTTTGTTTGTTTTATTTCTGTCTGCATTTGTTCTTCTAGGCTTCAACGATAACCAGTTTTCAAGTTCTTCTAAAACCTGTTCAGATGTGTTTGTGCCACCATTTACAGCTGATAATTGTGGCACAAAACAAATTCATTCAATACATTCAAATTAAAAAATTGAAATTAAATGAGCTGGAATAGTTGTTTCCTAGCGTTTATATCATAAGGTTTAAGCTTCAGCCAGGAATGATTTCATCTGTAACTGATTTTAACACCCCTGACGGATAGCTTTCTCAAAGTTCTCTTAAAGTGCCTGCCAGCCGTTAGTAATATCCTGTCCAGGTTGACAAGGCTATTTTCATTATTATATATACTCCTTTCGTAGATAGAGAAGCCATGTAAGAGCACAGTGGTGGCAGGTAGGTAGGCATTAACTCCCTCTCATTGACACATTTCTCCCAGTTGTCCTGCCCAGAGACGGTCAAAACCAATTAACCTGGAAAAGGTGGGTCTTTTCCAGATTAACTCCCGCCCCTAAAATTCTTAAAACTTGACCAAATGAGTTAACATTTGGCATAGTTATGTTTTCGACTTCGCTGATTTCAAATATCGCAAAATGTTTCGATTTCGCGAAATTCGCGTTTTTTTCGCAACGGGGAACCAAGGGGAACCGAAAACATTTTGTCTTCGATTTTTGATCAAAAGTTGCATATGGGGGTTTTCTGAGGCGCTGAGCACGAATCTGAAATCAGTTTTTCGATTCAGCTTTCCGTTAGCTCAATGTAAGCTAAAGTTGTAAGCTTAAGATGTAAGCTTATCCTGGGGGTAATCTGGAAAAGACCCGAAAAGGTTAGGTATTGCTGTCCCCCCAGCCGCTGGCTCACTTTACATCGCCCACCTCATCTCCAGCACATGCATGATCAGAAAGTTCTAAACCTCGTCATCTCCGTGCCGTAAATTAGTACTCATTCAGCACTGGCTCTTCTCCGTGAGCCAGAATGCAAAAATGGTCTTTGTAAAATCTGCGAACTGTTCACGCACTCTCACGCCAGGTGGAACGCCGTCTACTTTGATAACACTGAAATTGCAATTTTTGCACATACATACATACATACATACTTGTTTGACATGTCTGCCCGGCTGCATAGTGCATTGCTGCTTCAAAGTGTCTAAGTGCTAGTTAGGGGCGACACGTCTATCAGGTGTTTCACATTAAAATTACTACTAGTTTTTCTTCAGCAGCACATGTTTCTTCAATCCTAAAATCATTTTATTTCAGTTTTTGTGGCAGCCATGGTCATATCAACGGTAGCTTTATTCGGGATTTCTTTGCTTATAACAACAATCGATGCCGCCAATATTTTAATCTTAGCTGGCGGTGTTGGTGGAAGTCACAAGAAATCCATGGCCCCGATGGGGTCAGCGCTAATTAATAAAGGCCACAATGTTAGCATTTGGGAAATATTTTTAGAATATTCTAAATTATCAGACAAACGACTGCAGAACTATTTTACCCTGGTGGAAACTAAGGAACAATGGATTTTAGATGGTCTAATTCACCACAATGACACCACATTCACGACTTATATTTGGGGAACAGGTAAGACATGATAGTTAAAAGATTTTTAAAGTTCACTTTTAAAGGAATCGGAATAAAAACTTGAAAGTGATACTGTGAGCAGTAAGTGCATCATGCGCTACAACTAGAAATGTGACATACAGACGTAAACATTTAGAAGTCCAGAAACAGCTAACAAAGTGCCGTATTAAGAATTAAGATGCACTTAGGTACTGTGCATCTGAAAAATAGTTTGAAAGCTTCCAAATTTGGAATTTTTGCAAAGTATGGGAAAATGTGAAGAATAAACAACAATGAAGTAATGTGAAGACGGTTCGAGCACTCACAACTTAAATATGTCAATGGATTTGGTTAACAAGCAGCTACTCACAAGTCACAAATAACTGGATTTTCATTTGGCCATGCTGCAGGTATTGTTTAAGATAAGAGGTATCGGATTAACATAAGAGAAATCAGAGATATTTAAGATAATCTTTTCATGATTTGGCTTTGAAGAAACTTACCACAAACAAATTTATCTTAACCATGTTTCACTATTTTAGACACAAGCAATAACCTAATTCACGGAGTTGCCTGGTTTCTGACTACCAGACTGTGCGCAACGGCTGCCAAGAATGATCCTACAATACTAAATCATATGTTGGATCAAAACTGGGATTTAGTGGTCATTGATCCACTGTTTTGCCCTTGTGGAATTGCATTTCTTAATCTCCTGAATAAGCCTTTTGTCATTTATTCATCATCTGAAGTACTGCATCACACACTGCGAGCCAACGGAATTGCTGCTCCCATCGGATTAGCTCCGCATGCAAATTATGTAAACTACAATTATGCTGGCTTTTACGACCGCTTGGTCGAACTTCTAACCTGGACTGTAGCCCATCACCCCTTTATGAAACTTCTAGGCATGTACATGAACTACTCCATAAGTCCTTATCTTAAGGCTGATGTTAGCTTTGACTACGAACGGAAGGCCAAATTTGTTCTTGACTCCAGAGCAAGTCAACTGATCAGCCCTGACCCGTTCACTTCACTTTATAAACAGGTGGGAAACATCGACTGTTCCACAATTCCGCCACCAAAAGCGGATGGAGTAGAAGTTTTCCAGAAATTTGTGGAAGACCCTAAGTCTAAAGGAACAATTATAGCAGCATTTGGTCATATGGTTAGCTTTGACAGCGCTCTGCCGAACGTGGTTCCAGCTCTGTACGAAGGCTTCAAACAACTGAAGGATTATAGGATTATATGGCAATATAGAGGTCGAGATTTACCAAAAGTACGTGTTGAACTTCTTTTTATGTATGTTATAAAATTACATAGAGCTCAGATGCATATTGCATAGTGTTGAGCTTGAAGCTCATCGCAACGTTCTATGCAGGACAAATTTCTTTAATATATAGATGATCCAATGGAGACATAAATGAAAGAAAACAGCATAACGCAGACAAACCATGGAAATTATTAAAATATTTAAGATGATGATATGACTTCATGAAATAGTGAGTTTTAACTTTTAGCTGGATCATGTTATGTTAGTTGACTGGCTACCTCAAGTATGGCTACTTCGACATCCGAAAACCTTGGTTTTCCTCAGTCACACCGGTTTGAAGAGTCTGATGGAAGGGATCTGTGCTGAAGTGCCCTTTGCTGCGATGCCAATTTACGCCGAACAATTTGGCAACACAAGAATGATTGTAAAACACAATTCTCTTGGAGTTGTTATAGATAAATTCACCATGACCGGAGATTCTGTTGCTGAATCAATACGAGTAAGTCAGCTCAACTTGCAACTGTAAATATGGTTGTTTCCGGGTCGTACAGCAGGCATCTGGTCCGGGCCCCGAAAAGTTTTTGTTGGCCCCAGAGTGGCTCTGACTAAAAGCCCGACCCGCTACCGCCCGGGCACGGTTGAAAATTTAGGCCTGGGCTGGACCTCGTCGAATTTCTTATCGGAAACACATTAACCCCCGATTGCACCAAATGTGTTTAAAATCTAATTAGCCAAATTAGATTTTAAACAGATGTTAAATATATTTAAGTTACCAGAGCATTGCACGAACTTAAATATATTTAAAATCTGTTTAAAATGTGATTACCTATTGAAACTTAATTAGATTTTAAACATGCCTCGTACTATGTTTAAAATCTGTTTAACGCGAAAATCCAGTAATTTGCAAGTCTATCAATGAAGGTTTTCGCTGTAATCACCGTTATTTTATTGAGCGACTAACTTATTTTGGATATTTACAAACAAGAACTCTTAGATTCAGAATTTGGATAGATTTAGTTTCTTGTATGTACTTGTTTGCACTGCACAGAAACTATTTTGGTTATGTATTTGTTTATAAAATGAAGTTCTGAAAAAGTTATATTCATGCTTAGCAATAGTTACTTTTAGTGAGATAAGAACAGTAGGTTATTACACTTTGTAACCACTCACCACTAAATAAGCAAATAGCAGCGTTTATTGCATTCACAAAGCTTACTCAGTTTCTTACTACAGTAAACATGTAAAAAGATAGAAAATTTTGAAAACGGAATATAATTAGATTTTAAGTAGTTTCTCACTGTCAGGGCTCTGATATTTTATCATTGGACAGCGCTACTACTTCAAAGCTGCCGCTCGATGTCTGATTGGCTGTTTTAGTAACGTGACCCTTAATTAGATTTTAGCAAAACAGATTTTAAATAGAAGTTAAAAAGATTTTACGCAAAAACATTTTGGTGCAATGGAAAATGTGTTTAGTGTTAAAATCTTTCTGGCTAATAAGATTTTAAGATAATTAGATTTTACGTAGAAACATTTGGTGCAATCGGGCGTAAATCTATACTAAAGATTGTAACTTTCGGAGTTTTCTCAAATAAAGAGCTAAGAGTTTTGATTTACGTCTAAATAATAAATATATGTGGAATTGTATATTAATAATGTTTTTCAGAGAGTGGCAGAAAATTACAGCTATTACAAAAGGAATTTGAAAAGAGCGGCAAATTTAATGGGGGATCTATTGATTTCATCGCTGGAAGAAGGGTCCTTTTGGATGGAATTTGCCATAAAGCACGCTGATCACTTACACTTGCTGGAAAGCAAAGCAAAGACGAAGGGCTATATAACATACTTTGCTATGGACATCTTAGCTCCATTAGTAATTGTCTGTTTTTCACTTGTTAAACTATCCAGTTAATCCACCGCCACCGTTTAAGTTTGAGAAAAAGAGTACTAAGTTTTACTATGTAGGCTTTGGAAAACAATTGATATATTTACAAAAAATAGTTTTCAGAAAACGTTAGGGCAAAACGTTTTTCAGTCTCCTATGATTTTGGTCCCGTCCTTCAAATGCGAGTCAAGCAGTTTGACGCAGACTCTGCCCGAAATATTGGGTGCCACCATTGCTCTCTTCTAACCTACATCCACTTCAGCACCTAACTAGTGCGGACACAATAACAATGGATCTTTTAATGTAAAGTATATACACAAGATGCGGTAAGAGTTCACATGAAATCATACACTAAAATAAGAATGCAGCACACACCGGCAGGAATGACATCAAAAGTTGGACATAAAAACTTTAGACTGGCGACTAGCACTAGGTTCAGTGAACACAATACTACAGTCATGCAGTACTACATTGCGTAACACAATATATATAATAACAAAAATCCCGTAAACAAAAGTTATATTAAACCACAATAGCTGGATGTATATAATAAGAACATGCACAGACTCCATATTATTCTTTAGAAGCTATCTCAACGAAAAGTTCAGCTCCAGCAGTTAACAGAAGAAAATAGGCAAGGAGAATTTAGGAAATAGGCAAGGAGAATTTAGGAAATAGGCAAGGAGAATTTAGGAAATAGGCAAGGAGAATTCAGGAAATAGGCAAGGAGAATTTAGGAAATAGGCAAGGAGAATTCAGGAAATAGGCAAGGAGAATTTAGGAAATAGGCAAGGAGAATTCAGGAAATAGGCAAGGAGAATTTAGGAAATAGGCAAGGAGAATTTAGTAAATAGGCAAGGAGAATTTAGCTGTGCAAGAAGGAATCACCTCTGCGCTTGAGGGCAGAAACACTTACACTTCACAAGTAATGCAAGTATATACATGACAAGTAAAGCTGTCGCTTCTTTTAAGCAATAAAAACTAAAACACGTCTTAGCAATTCTAGCACAACGAGTTACAACAAAAACAAGCAAACTAAAACTGACAATAGACTTTTCGCACTTAGGTAAAAATTATACTCATCCATGTAAACTCAGATAAACCGTCAATTAGCGTAACCCACTCGTTTAACTCGATCGCAACAAAAGTCCCAAGAAACAAATTGCAGCAATGAGCCAATACGTAATTATTTGCATTCAGAAAGCAGCCACAAAATAATCACAGTGAGCAGATCTAAAACTTGACCTAAATAATAACTACTAAAAGGTGTATATATATATAGCAAAAGGTGTATATATATAGCATGATAGCTGCCAAAAACAGAAATCAATGAAAGTAGCAGTTTTTATCTTTCGAACATCTATGTATAAGATTTGGCCCAAATTTTGTTGTCTCAGCTCAACCACATGTCCGCCATGGCACGAAGGTTTTGAAAACACTGCTTCATAAATGTGCGAAATGTATCAGGGCATTAAACTACATAAGACAAGTTCAGTTTTAACTATTTTTGATACACTGATGCTTAAAACAGCTTTCGCAGGCCTGACAAATAGTTTGCAATACAAATCTTTTCATCTACGTATGTACATAGCACTTTCTAATAATATCAGAAGCTTATGAAATAAGGGATACGTTGAAATCAGATCGAACTCTGTCGATTAGTTAAACTACTGATTTATCGAACAATGACAAAAACAAACAGAACAAAATTGGACAAATTGGACAACCCCATAATCAAGATTATAAAACAAGTTCTTAGGCTGTTCCATTCACAACAACTCTGAATAAAGCATAGATAAGAAACAACCATAGATATAAAATGAATCTACAGAAAGCAGGCTAATGTGCATCAACTGGAATGCACCGTCGTACACACAAAAAATTAAATTTCCAAACATAAAAAGTAGAAAACAACCCACTAGTGATAAAAAATTTGTTGGCAATGGGAAGGCTGGGAAATTCACTTTCCAATTTCATCTCAACCTTGCAATATAGACATGCATCGAATTCAACATTCTGGAATCACTATACAGGTGTTGAAAAACAACGACTTCTGGCCCAATTTTCAAAACGTTTCCCAATGCTTAGCGAGCTTTTTATGCTAATTTATGAGCTTTGGGCCCAGTGTTTTTTATTTCGCCGACGGCTTATGTGTAATGTTACACACCTCGCCAAAAATTTTTGCTATTTTTCAGAAAAAAGTGTGTAACTAACTAAAAATTTCTAATTTTCTCCCGTTTTGTTTACCAAGTACGTATACGTATAAGTAGATTGGTAATGCGAACTAATTATTTCGCGGTGTTTTCGAAGCAAAGTGAAAATTGAAAGCTCAAATTTACAGCAAAATTGGTGAAACTTCACCAAATCAACAAGACAAAGTTAAAAAATTAAGCAATTACAACGCAACAAGCTGCATTCATAGGAACGTTAGCTAGAGAATGGAAAAGCAGCAACAAGATTTAGGCGGGATGATTTTGACTTGATAGAACGAATAAAAATTTGACATTAAAAACGCTAATTTATCTGAAGGGAAGTGAATGAATGAACAAATGTAGTAAAGACGAACCGATTGTTAAGTATAAGGTAAGAATATAAGAATGGTGTAGAATAGGGGTATGGGGGGCGAAGCCCCCCAGAAACGGTAAATATGTGGAAACAAATTAATGCGCATTGGAAAAAGTTCCCACTATTTGGCAAAACTTGTCCAAAATTTCTGTGTAACGTTACACAGTCGTCAAAAATTTTTTGCTATTTTCCAGAAAAAAGTGTGTAATTACACGCGTTTTTGAGCAAATAAAAAACACTGTTTGGGCCAATCTTAACCTTAACTCAGCAATTTTTAACCAAAATGAGAATGTTAGCAGCTTAGAATTTTGCCTCTGTACTTTTGCCTTCCTCCACCCACTTTAATCTGCTGTCACACAAAAGCTGAAAATGATAGACATCCATGCACATATAATTCTTTCAAATAAAATCAACATACGTAGATCCAATCAGTCACGATTCAAATATTCTCCAAAAAATTCAACAAAGCACAGCGAAGTAAGATAGAAGAGACACAATAAGATCACACCTAATTTGGATATATCAACTGAGCAAAACAATATGTTGCGTAGAATTAAGCAAGCCAGAAAAAACAAAGATCAAGCATAAAAATATTGAACAGACAAAATATGGAAAAAATACGACATCAAGGTATATAAAATGAGCTCTGAAGGAAGCATAAAGTCAGACACTATATATAAGTACCAACCGAACCGGCAAGAGTTTAGCGGGACATGTTTACTCAGCCTGTAGTTGAGCCTTCAGCTCCTCCCAACTCAATTCCTTTCCTTCGTCAATGCTAGTCCAATCACAGCAACAGAAAGGACAAATATTTTTTCGTTCGAGCCAGTTGGAGACGCATACTCTAAAAAGACAAAACACACAGGTATACGAAATCCGATTAAAAACCACTAAAATAACCACTAAAATAATAGTAAAACAAGCTAAACTGGCATGAATGGTTTGCCGCCGCTTCTTTCTTTAGGCAGCTAACTTTGTAGCGTCGATTTTCGGGAAATGGTTGCCTCTGAAAGGGTAGTTGGGATGGGATAAGGAACTTTTCTAGAAATGGTTGCCCTTGAAAGGGCAGTTTGGATAATTAATTTTTCACTAAATATCGCTAAAAGTTACTTGATATACCCTCTTAAAGGGAGTCACAGCAAATCCACCAGCTCAACTTCACTACCGGCTTCGACAAAAGCCCTGATTACCGGCTTTTCAAATCAATTTGCTCACTTTTGCGACTCCAACAGCGTAGCATTTGGCTATATCTCGAGATCCACGGGAGCTAGAAACATTTCGACTGCAGATTTGGAATCTGCGTCCCCGAATTACCCTATGACCGACTTTTCAACCAAATCGGACATTAAACGTTTTTATCCATTTTTGACACCTTCACCTGAAAATGGTTGCCCATAAAAGGGCAGTTGGGATAAGAAATTTTCTACTAAATATTGCTGAAAGTTACTTTACACTTCTTTTTAAAGGGTGCCCTAGCAAATCCACCGGGCTAAACTTGACTAATGAGTTCAAAAAACACAGATATTAGGCGTTTCTGGGCAGTTTGCTCAGTTTTGCGGTCTCCAACAGTGTAACTTTTGGCCATATCTCAAGATTCACAAAAGCTAGAAAAACTTCGATTGCAGATTTGTAATCTACGTCCCCGAATTACCCCAGGACAAACTTTTCAACCAAATCGGAGAGAAAAAGTTTTCGACCATTTTTGACACCTTCCTCTGAAAATGGTTGCCCATAAAAAGGCAGTTGGGATAAGAAATTTTCGATTAAATATTGCCACAAGTTACTTGACACTTCTTTTTAAAGGATATCCTAGCAAATCCACCGGCTCAACTTGACTAACGAGTTCAAAAAACACAGATATTAGGCGTTTCTGGGTAGTTTGCTCAGTTTTGTGGTCTCCAACAGTGTAACTTTTAGCCATATCTCAAGATTCACAAAAGCTAGAAAAACTTCGATTGCAGATTTGTAATCTACGTCCCCGAATTACCCCAGGACAAACTTTTCAATCAAATCGGAGAGAAAAAGTTTTCGACCATTTTTGACACCTTCCTCTGAAAATGGTTGCCCATAAAAAGGCAGTTGGGATAAGGAATTTTCGATTAAATATTGCCACAAGTTACTTGACACTTCTTTTTAAAGGATATCCTAGCAAATCCACCGGCTCAACGTGACTAACGAGTTCAAAAAACACAGATATTAGGCGTTTCTGGGTAGTTTGCTCAGTTTTGTGGTCTCCAACAGTGTAACTTTTGGCCATATCTCAAGATTCACAAAAGCTAGAAAAATTTCGATTGCAGATTTGGAATCTGCGTCCCCGAATTACCCTAGGACTGACTTTTCAACCAAATCGTAGACAAAAAGTTTTCGACCATTTTTGAGAATCGCCTTGGTCCCCCCTTACGATTTTAAAAAATTAAATTCCCTGCCCTGGTCGACTGGGTGGGTCTAGAGCGATGAAATTAAAATGGGCCAGGTTTGGGACCAACCCCCACATACCCACCAAATTTCAGCTCCGGGCGTTGAGCCTAGCTTGAGTTAATAGGGGGGGGACAAGAAGAAGAAGAAGAAGAAGAAAAAGAAGAATAATAATAACACGACGAGAATAAGGGTTTGCCCTTTTCCTTCGGAAGTAGCGGCAAACCAATAAACGACTTTTTTGCTCCCTCCAGGATTCACAGAACATCAGCGAGTAGTGGATTAAAGGCTTGGAGGAATGGAATTTGTTTCAATGACGAAGTGATCAGGTTCTGACGATTCTCTAAAGAAGGGGGGCTGATATTCCAAATTCAGCGCAAAAAATTAGTAACGCAGTTCAAGTAAAATGTGAGCTTCAACCCCCTCGTTTTAGCGAAATGCAAAATGAAGCAAAATAATTAGAAATGATACCGGCAAATTAAAGCACTGCAATTTTGGGGACACTTGACGGTCATTCCGCCATTATGAAGAAGTAGAGATGAGAAGCAAACCATACAAAATGCCAAATCAATTCCACTGCCTTTTTTCGTGGTTAAAACTGAAAATCAAAACGACAACAGTCATAGTCAGTAGACAACAATAACAATCAGTAGACAACAATAACAATGTGTTAATAAAACGAACGCGGATATTTCAACACCTGGGGCCGGTTCCATAAAAGTTTGCGAGTACTTGGCTCGACAACTAGACTCATGCTAGTTGTCGAGTCTAGCACCTCAAGTGTACCATAAAATCCTCGCAGTCGAGTAGCTACTAGCAGTCGACTTGCGAGTCTAGCTTCTCACAAGTTTGAACACTAGCAGACTAATCGGGTTCCATAAAACTTTCGTCTTGCCTTGCTAGTACGCTACTAGCATCCGTCTAGTTCTCTAGTCTATTTTGACTAGAGAAGTGATAATTAAAGTTTGATAAATTTTTCATTTTTTATCAAAATAGACTCAAAATCAAGAGACGCAAGTTTTTGAATCTTTTTTCGAATGTCTGCAATTTTTACAAAGTTTCATCGAGATTTGAATTTTATGCGATTTTTACATGATTATGGTTATTTTCTGGTGAACTCGCACTCGCAGTGTTAGTCCTCGCACTAGCACTGCTAGTTTGTCGAGTCGCCGCACTCGCTTAGCTAATTTCATCGAGTCAAGCGAAAAGTTTTATGGCACACTTGACTCGACGACTAGCACTAGCATGCTAGTACCAGCATGCGAGTCAAAGTTTTATGGAACCGGCCCCAGATTTGTGAAAAGATCAGTGTCCTGCAACTAGAGTTGTGACGCGGGCCGGTGGCGGGCCGCGGACAGGGCCGATTTTTTACACATTAAATGGCAATTTTTCAATAAATTTCTATGCAATTTCAAGCCTACAAGCAAAATTTCATTTACGGATTTTCAATGGCCTTGTTTTAAGATGATTAATTGGACATAATGGAAGTTAAAATTGAGCTGTGCCGATATCTGGGGATTTAAGGTTGTTTTATGGAAGCTAGTTATTGGATATAATCCTTTTTAAGTTACGTCTACGAGAAGGAATCACATATATCGGGTAACCGTAGGATTCAGCAGAAACAGCTATCTATCTTGGTAAATACCGTTTTGTGGGAGGATAACAGGAAATGGAACTATTTATATTAGGGCGGGAGCGCCCCCCCCCAATCAGCGACTCTCCACGAAAAGCCCATTTGATTCAGTTCTAGGAAATTCGATTACGTGCGTGTGCTTTTATGTTGGACCTGGACATTTTTGATTTCTGACTGCTGGACTTGGAGAGCTACCATCGCAACCGGATTTATGTATAACTCCAGAGTGAGGATTGCCATCGATCCCCTGGACCCTGGTTTATCTATTAATTAATTCTTGGTTTCGAAGTTCTCCCTAGATGCCTGCTGATCATAACCCCCGACCTTGCCATAGTGACTGCGGTATGCCTATTGGAAAGATGGACCAGCAGGTCGTCTGCCACCAGTGCTGTCGCGCCCACCATGCGCGCTGCATTGGGCTTATCTCCCAACTCTTCATGAACTACGAAAAAATGCTTAAGTTGAATTTGAATGTTGTCTGGCTATGCGACTCGTGCCTGAGATCCTGCTCACGACCGAGTCAACCCATAGGCCATTCTGACGTCGCAACCCAGGCGGATGTGGCTCCCCAGCTAAAGGATGCAATGACCCAGTCTATTCCTAAGCCCACATCTAGTTCCGGCAATATGTATTCCCTCCACCCTAACTCTCAAGATGCCTCTTTCCCCGGTGTAACTATTTTCTCTGGCGCCTCTGATCCTCTCTCCTGCTTTTACCTGTTTGATTTTGAATTTGATGGAAAAAAATTCTTGTCTGCTGAACACGCTTTCCAATATTACAGAGCTCTCTTTTATGGCTTGGATGAAGTTGCCGAAAGGATCCTTCAGGCTCCCACTGCGGCCAAAGCGAAGAAAATTGGTACGCTTGCCAACATTGATTGCAGTCGTGATATGTCCTACGAATTCCTTCTCATGGTGGACATTCAGAAAGCCAAGTTAGAACAGTGTTGTTCATTTAGGGATGCTTTGAGAAGCAGTGGTAATTCCCTCCTTGCTCATTCTACGTACCCCAGCAAAGACGCCTACTGGTCAACAGGCCTGCATAAATACGCCCCTGTACGATCTGCTGTATTTCCTGGTCAAAACGTTCTAGGGGAAATCCTCATGGATCTACGTCGATTTATTGGCCCAGAGAAAGACTATACCTCTGCGTGTGATGTCCTGGACATGGGGGATTATGTTCAGATCCTGAAGGATGGCGAAGCTCCCATAAAGCCAGTGCCCAGAAAGTCAAAGCCTAACCGCCCAAGCCAAAGTCCGCGATCAGCGAACCTGCCTGTATCCTCCAAGTCTGCTTTCTCACTGTGTTTCCACTGTGGTGTAAGAGGCCATACCACCGGAACATGTCGTCTGCGGAAATTTGTGCCCGATTCTGTGTTTCAGGTGTCAGACACCTGGCCACAAACACCGATATTGCCCATTTTCCGCCAACGAAGGGCCTGCTACCACCCAAATGGAGCAAGTGCTGCCAAGTGAGATCTGCTATGGTTCCCCCATTCCTTGGCTCTGCAAAACCTCGCCGCCCTCTCCTACCTACCCCAAACTGCCAAGTACGGTCTTATTCAGACGTGGTTTGTGCCCCAAACGACTATGCGAATTTTCCACCACTACGTTGGAGAGGATGTGGCCACGGTAGGATGGCCGCTGAGAATGTAGATAGCAACGGTACTGTTGATGCACTATTCATAGCTTTTTCAACGTGGCTTTCGGTAATATTAGGAGTGTCTGTTATGGGTCTGTCAATGAGCTGCATTTCGAAGTTTGTCT
>JASAND010006691.1:0-27658 GCA_030248195.1 Trissonchulus latispiculum
AAGTCAACATTCAGAAAATCCTCCGGAATGGGAGGGTCATGCAAACCAGGCAAACAATCCAACAAAGTTTCAACAAAAATGGGATGCCGGTTACGAATAGTGAACGGGCCATGCAAACGCCAATTAGGGATCTCGTGCAAAATGATAGTAGAAGAACTCAAACAGATCCTATTAGGGCAACGAAAGGCAGGCGAACGGTTAGGAAGAACTAAATTCAACAGAGAAGACTTAGTGGGAAAATCATAAAACTGGAACTTAGTAGGTGCAGGAACAAAACGAAAAGGCACTCCAAAATAACTTAAACTAAATTTCCAAAAACAGTTCACACACAACAGAGTGCAACACGCAACCACATCAGAACTCAACACACAGAGGGGGCGGAAGGGGACGAACTTATCATTGGCACCTGGCGCACAGTAGATGACATCTCGTTGGCCACGGTGGTGGAGCATCTTCAGCTCCGGCGGCAATTGGCTTTCAGCTCTCATTGGACCTCGCTGGGCGGACGATGGACAACAGCTCTCCGGGGGACCGGGATCATATCTCAACTGAAGGACCTTCGGCAGGATGGTAGGAGAACGACTCCAGCACGCAATGCCGGAAAACGGCGAAGAGGAGGAAGAAGAAGAAGAAGAAGAAGAAGAAGAAGCGGACCAGGACGACGGCAGGTAGGCAGCTGCCGAATGATAATCATCATCACTCTCCTCACTCAACAGATCACACTGGGCCAACCAACGGGCAACGTAACTTGACATAGTTCTACAAAACAAAAGGAAAATGAGGATCTTAGGAAAGGTTATCCACAGTCACACTATGCACACACAGCATTATATCTATTTCTACTCTAGTATCTACCTAAGGGTTGATTCAGCGACAAGGGAATCAGGACAAATTAGGAGTTAGGATCTTAAAAGGAACGTAGGGTCTTAAGGATCAGGTACTTAGTTAAGGATGATAGGATGAAATGGTGGACACTCACCAAGCATACGCATACGATAATCTAAAACATCACACGGGACATGCAACGGAAACACACGATGGATGTTATTTAACAGAAACCTAGCCTCTGTAGGCAATACTTGCACACCGTTACCATAATACCAATCCTCATGCTCATGTAAAATTACCACTTTCGGACACTGACACCTAATGTTAGGGCAACGAAACATTCCACCTCCTAATGAGGGAACAAGCTCAAGCAGACGCAACTTATGAGGATCACGGGACAAACGCACATCATCAGACAACGGAAAAACCACAAACGGGACTCCATAAAAACTTAAACCCACTCTCCAAAAACACTGCAAGCACAAAAACGTGCAAATTTGGGCAATCTGGGACACTAACTGCACACGCACATTAGGACGAAACAACTCAGCTCTACGGGGATCTGTGTAGATATCAATCATTCCAGGCTCCATTCTGAGACCTTCGGGCAAATCACTACTCCAACGATGAGGACCTCTTAAGGATTCAGGACAATCTAACGGCAAGGGAAACTCTGGATCAGCAACACCTTCAATTTTCTCGTCCGATTCGACTGACGTTACGACCAACTTTGGAGCCATTCGTAAATCTAAATTTCATGCTAACTTTTTAGTAAGATCACTCCGGGCAACACCATGCTCTGTTAATTAACTATCCACACTAATTAGCAACGATTATCATTCACTCAAGCAACACACAATTAGAGACGAGAGGAGACCTAAGAACATTCCAGTAAGAATCTATGGAACACACACTATCAAACATTCGGGAAAAGAAGAAGTCAGCTAAACCTAAAACTACGTAAGGTTACAGAGATGTCAGCGGTTTATCAATTATCGGTTATAAGATGTCAGCGAGTTAAAGACACAATCAATACTTAATATTTTCGCATATCGAATCACTACAAATTACTTATTATAACACTTACAAATTACATCAGAATATTATTTAACGAAGAAAGAAGAAGAAGAAGAATGTTTTTTGATATTTTTGAGAGTTTTCTATGTTTTATATTGCTTTTTATGATGAGTTTTATCTTTTATTCTAGCAATAATAATGTACATCAATAGAAGTCTATAATAGGTATCTATTTTACAAGGATTACATCAGTCTACGCATAAAGTTTACATTCGTTATTCTATACAGTACATCACTATTTTTGTGTTATTTCTAAGATTTTATAACATTTTTATGGTTCTAGATTAGCTAAATTACGAATCTAGGTTTTCTGCACAAACATTGTTATCGATGCCCAATTCGGACAAGAATTTCCGAGGGCAATACATGGGCTTAGCCCGAAGACCTAACTCCTGCGAATTTATGCCTATACCATCGACAGATGTTGAAGTCGAGGTACTGTGCCCAACATGGAGCAAGCGGCAATAACTAATACACATTTCTTCCTACAGTACGGATGTTATGTACTGAGGCAATGCCCAACATGGAGCAACTTTAACACAATCTAAGTTCTAGATCGTCGGCACAGATGTTTTTACCGAGACCTCTTATTCACAAATCAATACACTATTCGCTAGAAGGAGGTTTGGTCAATACAAAGTTACGACAGTCAAAACTATACAGGCTCTTAGAGTGCAGTGCACTATTCCTAAAATTTCTACAAATTTCTTTACAAGTTTGGCAATAATTTTCTACAAATTTTATACAAATTCTATTTTACAATCACAGCGCTGTTTAGCGTCCAAACTTATTGTTCAGACGAGTGACGACCCGAAGCAGGGCCGGAGGAGGCATATCCACGTTTGGACCTCCTAAAGGGATTTTGGAAAAGGGGACTTGGCCCAGAAAACAAAGGGCTTTCTGAGAAAAGTTTCTCTACATTAGGTGCAGAGGATCTGCCGGATTTCTTAGGATCATCGGCAGGGGAAGATTGATTCGAAGACGAACTGGAAACTAGTTCCATAATCTTGATTTTAGGTGAGTTCTTGGTAGGCCATTGGAATCCGGCTGGTGTCTGCACGGATAGCACTACCATAAAGTGATCGCTGTTCTCGTTATAGAGATAAAGCGAATTTCTCTCATAACTTTGGCTTGATCCAAGCAAAGCGTCTGGCAAAAATTGTTGCCAAGCCCACACAGGACCAAACTTTGAATATGACTGTATAGGCGTACGTAGCCAGGCAGCAGTCAAAAAGAGTTCATCATCAGTGGCATATTCGGCGGTTTTGGTAAGCCTGTTTTTAACAGATTCAAGATCATTAAAAAGTGTACGAAATCGCCGTTTATGTTCGTATGTCTCAAGAAACGTGAGCAAGTCTCGTTTAATATGTACCCAATGCTCTTCAGAGCCTGTGATGGCCAGAGAGATAGCACGGTAGTAACAATTCCCATCCCCGATAACATTAATTACCTCGTACGGCTCGTGGAGTGGGGTATGCCTCATCATTTCAGGCAAAATGTGGTCAATTGGTAGACCACGTAGTAATGCCATATGGCGTTGCCAACGAGCGTCAACTGGATTAAAGAAATGTCTACGGTTAAAAGCAATGGGATCTTTTTCTGGTGTCAAGGATTCTTCACCCACAAACTGGGGAATGCTATCTGATTCCGAAGCAGAATCTTGGGAAGAAACAGCAACTTTCACAGGAGCAACACTTTTCTGTTTAGGAGAAAGCGGAACTCGCTTCCGAGGTTTCACAGCCGGTTTTTCCGGGCTGGTATCTGAACGAGCAACTTTAGATTTTCGACTTGGTTGCTTGCGAACTACCGGTTGCGGGTCCTCATTTTCAGAGGGAGAGTCAGCAGCAGGCGGTGTTTTAGGAGGTTCCGGCTGTAATGGTACTTTGGCAGCTTTCGAGTGCCGCTCCTTAGGAGCAGGAGATTCGTCCTTATCTGAATTTGAATCATCATGATCGTGAACGGGTGCCGTAATTACACGAGGTTCAACACAAGGATACATGTTATTAAACTGAACTTTAACTCTTTTCGCGCGTCGATTTCCTGCGGGATAAACCTCTGCGACACACCCGATAATTTTCTCTATACGATATGGTCCAATTTTCTTATCCAAGAGTTTGAAAACCTGATCTCGTTTTGCAACATTAGATGCCTTAATCATAACCAAATCACCAACCTGAAATTTCGGCTCAACCGCATTTTGATTATAATTTGCATCCTGAATTTTTCTAGCAGCTCCTATTTTTTCACGAGCTAAAGACCAGGCTAACTGCAATGCTTCAGTTGCCTCTCTAACATAATCAAACCCAGAATATTTTCGATCAGTAGGTATGGAAACATTGGTTGCGCTAGGTAAAACGGGATCCCAGGCATGCAAAAGGTAATGCGGGGTTTCACCCGTAGTCGAATTTATAGAAGTATTATAGGCAAATTGGCAATAAGGGACCATGTTATCCCATTCCAAGTGATTTTCGGTTACCGTAGCTAACATATCAAGTAAAGTCCGATGCCAACGTTCAACTTGGCCATTCGCAGCGGGGTGATAGCGGGTAGTTTCAAGTTTTCGAGTCTGCACTTGCGAGCAAATTTCCTTATTTAACAGCGCAACAAACTCCTTTCCTTGGTCTGAAATAAGCAGTTTTGGAGAGCCATATTGCAAAATGACAAATTCGAGAAAACTTTGTGCCACCGTGTAGGCTGTCTTATTTTTAATAGGAATTGCAATGACATATTTCGAAAAGGCGTCGACAAAACTCAAAATATGTTTCATGCCACTTCTGGAAGCTTTGCTTACATCCATGAGATCACAGTGAACACGTTCAAAAGGTTCTACGGCCATAGGAGCATGCTGTAAAGGTGCTTTTGGATTTTTGGGCGGGCCTTTTCGTTTTTGACAGCGCGGGCAAGATTCCACCCAACGTTTAACGTCCGTATACATTCCGGGCCACCAAAAATGCTGGGATAATCGAAAACAAGTCTTGTTTCTACCGCTGTGCGCGGCGTAAGGACTATCATGACAGGCAGCAAGCGCCTCATCTCGTAAACTTTCGGGTACAGCTAAAACTTCGAGGGTAGTATCTCGTACTTTCTCTAGATGTACCAAGACGTCATCGCGCATATCGCATTGTTCAGCTAGCGAGGTAATTTTAACTGCAAGATTAAAGTTGCTAGGTAAATTTCCATTAACTTTGTAATCTATAATGCCATTCAAAAGTAAATCTTCGCGTTGCAAGGCTTGTAATTTTGTCCAAGATTTAGGGTTAAGAGAAACATTAGAATTATCACGTACGGCATGGTGAAAAACCTCGCTAAACATGGCTGTAGCCGGGTCATTCCGTTTAGGACGGTTAATATCCGAAGATTGACGTTCGGATCGCGGTTCTACTGACTTCTCATATGCCTTGCTAGGATAGTCCAAGTCTAGGATTCTTGGTCTAACTGTCTTTTTAACCGTGGGCTCAGATTCTTCGGAATCCGAACTAGAAATTTTACCAGCGCCTTTCAGTTTTGGTTGTTTCTCCGGCGAAGGTTGACCCTTCTCTTCGTCCGAGCTACTAGAGCTAGAGGGTTGAGAGATTTTTGAAACTTTGGACCGGACAGTGGTTATACCCTTCTTAGCGCGTAATTTGTTAACTACTGAGACATTAGGGTCTCGAGCCCTCTGGGCTCCATTTCGAACAACCACGGAATTTATGTGAGCAACTAGCTCTTCGCTTTCCTCCTGATAAACTTGAACGAATTTCCGATCATTCTCTTTTTCGTCTCCGAGTAGGCCTTTAGCAATATCTGCAAAAAGTGGATTTCGTGACAGTCCATCAGCGTTTCGGAGTTGTGGGTTATTCCGATGTTTGATCTCAAAATCATATTCTGAAAAGGTCATTTGCCATCTAGCTAACCGAGAATTTCGAGGGGGGTGTTTCATCAACCATCTCAAAGCGGAATGATCCGTAAACAGTGTGAACGGTGGACCCCCATACAAGTAATGGCGAAAGTGCTCAATACCAAATTTCATAGCTAGACATTCCTTATCGTGCGTAGAGTAGTTTCTCTCGTATTTCTTTAACGACCTGGCTGCGTAGGCTACAGGATGGTACTTACCATCATCCTGTTCCTGAGACAAAACAGCTCCTAATCCTAGATCGGAGGCATCAGTGTGCAAGATGAATCCTTTTGCTAAATCAGGGTGTGCAAGCACGGGTGCTTCTATTAAACTTTTCTTAAGTAGGTCAAAGGACTGTTGATGCGTGTTGTTCCAAACAAAACGGACCCCTTTTTTTAGCGAGTAAAGTGGTGCAGCTAAATGCGCGAATCCTTTGATAAATTTAGCATAGTAGGCACACATACCCAAAAAACTTTCTACATCCTTAATGTTTTTAGGCACGGCCAAATCGTGAATGGCTTGAATTCGTTCCTTTAGCGGCTCGACTCCCTGTTCGGAAATTATATGGCCTAAATAAGTAACTGATTTTTTCAAAAAATGACACTTTCCGGGATTCATTTTCAGGTCAGCTGCGCGCAAACGATCAAAAACCTCCTGCATGATTTCTAAGTGTTCCTCAAACGTTTTGGAGAAGATCAAAATATCGTCGATGTAGATGATGCACTTTTTCCATTGTAAATCTCCTAAAATTCTTTCCATGCAACGCTGAAAGTTTCCAGGTGCGCATTTCAGTCCAAAAGGTAAAACATTATACTCAAATTGACCGTGAAAGGTATTAAAACTAGCTTTTGCCTTGGACTCGTCGTCCAATTCGATTTGGTTAAAGCCTTTGCTTAAGTCAATGGTGGAAAAATATTTAGATCCCTTTAAAGATGTCATAATATCATCAATGCGGGGAATAGGATAAACATCCGGGTCACTGATTTTATTGACCTTTCTGAAATCTACACCGAGTCGTAATTTACCACCAGGTTTGGGAACATAAATCATGGGCGAACTCCAAGGACTGGTTGAAGGTCTAATTAACCCATACTTTAACATCTCAGTAAGTTCCTCTAATAGCGGTTGTCTCAAATGTACGGGCAACCTGTAAGGAGTTGCATAAATTGGTTTGGATTCCCCAGTATTGATATGCGCTTTAAAAATAGTACACTTTCCGATATCAAACGGATGCTGAGAAAAACAAACTTTGTTTATGTTCAGGAGTCCCAAAAACTGTCCAATTTCATTCTCACTCAAATTTTCCTTGTCGAAAGAAATTTCACGCATAGCCTCGGGAAGATCATCGAGTTGACATGGACGATTAACTTTGCAGGCATTGACATTGAAATTTTGGCCTCCATTCACATTCTTAGTGCGTTTAGACTTGACTGAGTTTCTGAGACACACTGTCTCACCTCGTTCATTAACAAGCGGCCTATATTCGCGCATAACTTGACCTCTCCTAAGTTCATTTTGTGGCGTGACATTGCCCAAGGTAGAATTTTCGTAAACAGTTAGAGGGTGGCCTGTCTTGTTTTTCATTAAAACAGGAATTAGTCTTTGTCTCAAATTGACCATTGCAGGCATAACTTGTAAAGTTGAGTCATTACTTTCAAATTTCATTTCGGAAGGCTCAAAGAATCCGTCGTATTTTAATTTTTCCATACTTTCAACCAAGGCGGGTACAGTAACTTCAGAATAAGCGGGAATGGTAACTTTCCTAATTGCCGACACTCTATAAGTAGTTTGGGTGACGCGTGTGTGGTGAATTAACTTTGCAATCATGGGCGGTCTTTCCGGTTTCAGCAATTTCAATTCTCCCTGTGCAAAACTCAAAGTCAAATCACTCCCATGTTCATGCAGAAAATCTGTTCCAATCAAACAATCCTCAGCTAAACCTTTCGGAACTAAAAAGGTATGCTCGACCGTAATTCCGGGAGTATCGTAGAATTCAACTGGAACTTTCACAGCTCCTCGAAATTTCAAAGCTTGTCCATTCACACCTTCCGCACGCAATGGTCGGTCCATAGGCAGAATTTTCAAATTTAGATAATTCGCTAAACTTTCATTCATTAAGCTCAAATTTGCACCCGTGTCCAATAAAGTTTGCACGGGTTGCCCCTTCAAATTTACATAAATCATAGGTAGGGGGCGAGGCGGTGTAGAGACAATTCCGTCCTCTAAACAGCAGGTGCAACATTCACGTCTTAATGTTCCAATCTGCAAAGGTCTTTTCACCTGAGGTTTTGTTGGCAATGTTAACGGTAAAGTTACTCGTGTACCATCGACCGAGGGCCAAGTTATGGTATGCTGTCCTAAATCTAGAGAAATTTCACCAGGAAATGTTACCATAAAATCAGAACCCAAGATGCATTCAGTAGTAAGCTTTTCGACAACCAAAAATTTCCAATTGTGAATAGGCAAACGTTTTTCCGCTCCACGAAAAAGTATAGGTATTTTTACGTACCCCAAAATTTGACATTTCCCTCCGTTGGCGGTCCGAAGTGAGCCCACTGTATCCACAGGTATAGGGGTCAAACCTAACCTCTCCACTAATCCTTGTGATACGACAGATAATAATGAGCCTGTGTCAAAAAGCGCATCTACCGGTCTACCTACCAAAAGTAAGCTAATCATTAAGGGTATAGTACGTACCACTAGTACAGAGTGTGCATTCACAGTTCTCCCCGAATTCCTAGTTCCGAATCGGGTGTGTGGTCCAGATCCGTCAGATTCGGGACTGATCGGCCTGACATGCCGCTTAAAAGGACTCGTGGCAGCGTCGGTCTGTGTATGAACAGGCGATTCCCTATGTTCTCCCTCTGATTCTTTGTCAACAGCTTGACACGAGAACCGTACTATTCGACCTTCTTTACTCTTACTAATCCCAAAATCTATGAGCGGGGATGGCTGACTCTCCTGACTGTCATCCGTGGGGGGTCGCGTACTAAGATCAAGATGATCTCGTCCGTAGTCGGACATGGAGGACGCGTACGACGTGTCCCGGGACATAGGCTTATAGTGTGTGGTAGCGTGGCATCGATTGGCCATAGATCTACGGTTTCGCTCTGCCAGGTTAACATCTAGGTTTTCCCGCGGTCGGTACGGCATAGGATCACTTTTGACAGATAAATTTCCCAACTCTACAGGTGCTTCCTCCTCATCGTCACTGAAAAGCGGCTCCTGTAACCTAAGGCTTTCGACGGGTGCAGAGATGCCTGGTCGCTCGGGTCGAGGCGAGGGGCTCTTGCGACTTCTAATTTTAGCCCGAAACTTTCGGCCACAAGGTGTGATCCACCAGACTATACAACATCCGAGCAAGACTATGACTATCACCACTACTAACCCATGCTTCAGCTCTAACGGAATTAAGGGCAAATGTACGTAGTTCTTAACCTGACTTTGGATTAAGTTTTTCGCCTGCTCATTCTCATACTCAGCAGTTGAAAGTTCAGTAAAGTGCAGTGGGATCCGACCTAGAGGGGCGGGAACAATAGTTTCCTTCAACTCAGAAGTGGTTACGGTAGTTTTCGCTACACCTAAAGTACTAGTCAAAATAGTGTTACCAATAATTAAATGAAGATAGCGGCCATGTTCGAACCAGAGCGTCCCGGTAGCTGGGACAGCCACTCTCTCACCTTCGGCGACGTGATTCAATGAAGGCGATCGCGCGACAATAACCTCAGTATAATTTGTCCTAATTAAAACTCCAGCCGGCGTCGTGCGGTAAATGGTAGAATTGTCTAAAACTTTAACCTGTATAGCTGTGCGACAATGCTCAAATTCTTGCCCTACGCGCTCAACAGAATGACTAATCAAAATTTGCAAACACTTTGCTTTCAGACTGGTTATAATAGCGTTGGGCGGACAGAACGATAGTCCGGGTGCAGTCTTACATTCTGAAACATCAATTTCGCGGACCTCACCGGTGTCCAGTCTTTGCGCGTAATTTGGCAAGGGAGCTAGAGCAGTAATTCCGTTCTCGCGAGAGTTATATCCCACATTATGAATGGCATAATGCGGGCGAACTTCCTTTTCCAATGGTACCGGAATTTCAAGCATAAACCCGAAACGAAGAGTATTAAAGTCAATTTTAATCGGGTAAACTTTTCCAAACTGATAAATCAAACTGGGTTCTTGTCTGAGCAAGGAATTTCGTAATGACGGATGGGTTCTAATAATACCTTTTAAAGTTTGCAAATTTATCAGATTTGGATTGATTTCGGAATGCAATCCGGCTCGCATAACAGAATTTAAACCATCTCTCAAGGAGGAAGTAAAAATGTGTGCTAAAAGTTGCATATAAATTTGTCGCATGTATGAGAAATTTGAACATCTAGCTCTAATAATTAACGTGGTTAAATCTTGGACCGTATGATGTAGAAAGGCATACACCTGCTCATTTGCATGGACAATTCGCTTGATTGAGTCGGTAATTTTCAACTGATCTTCACGCAAAACATTGAAACCATGTTCAACTGCTGAAACTCTATTATCTAGTTGCCCCATATGATAAGTATTAGCCAAACTGTTCGCCAGTCCACCTAAACCCAAGGCCCCAGCTAGTAAGAATTCGATAAAACGTTTCTGTCTACTGTGTGTCTGTTCGGGTGCTGGGTAAGACGTACAAACTCCCGGAGTAGAACGGCATAAACTAGACAGTAATTTCGAATAGAAATGCGTATTTAGGACTCCGGAGTAAAGTTTCCGATACTCTAACTTTATGGCATCAATTTCACGCTCTAGGTAATCAAACTGCGGGCAACTTTGATTTATTATACGAACGCAATATTGATCAGTCTTAGTCTTTCCCGTAGTGAGGTCAATACAATCTTCCTCGTTGGCCCATTCTGGAGGCTTCCACTGAGGAGACATTGGCGGAACCGCCAGCTGTACGATTAAAGCCAAATACTCTGTTTTCTGCGATATAACTCCTATCCCAGCCGGGCTCAAAACTGCTCCCCAACGAGGTAAAACCAACGTTCCAATTTTGGCGATCTCATCCGCCAGGAATCGGGAAGAGTCGGTGTCGGCCTGCGTCTGAGCATTGGCCTTAGACACCAAAAACGCCAGTAATACCCAAGCAGCGGGTAAGGCAACCTTTTTCAGATTTCGAAACAACATGGTTAGGACCCACATAAAACACATGACCCCAGGGGAAAGTAAGCCTAGACTAGACCCAATTTTTCCAGCGTCCTGGTTCTCACTAGTATGCCCAGAAGTTTCAAGATTACACTGAATGGAAACAGTATTTGTGTCTACAATGGGTTCGTGGACTTTTCGAACCCTTCTTGCGCTCGGCATGCGGGTTGAATGGCGTGGGACTGGAACGAACAGTTCTTCCTCAGTAGAGGTAAACGAACTAACGCTAGGCGGCCTAATCACGGGCCGATCATAGCACACGTTCGGCTCCGGTGCCCGACAAGTGCATATCAGTGGCTGTCGGCACATCAAAACTTTGTGCTGAAAATGCGGCGAAGCCAAACAACGTTTTGCGTGCATCATACAATTTTTCGACACATTGCGCGTCGTCCGAACTGAGTACTGTCCAGATGAGTCGGCTCTGGAATCCCTTCTACGGCGGGGAGAGTAATATTGCTCACCAGTGTACTGGTCACCCTGGTAGTCACTATGTGACGAGCCTGAGCCACTCGAGTGACGCCCGGACCTATAACCACCCTCATAATGCTGGTTTCCCTCCTGCGTTCTGGACCATGAAACCGCAAACTTAGGCCCGTATTCCCTTTTCATTTCTGGGGGAAAATCCCTACCCCTATCTCTACGGTCAAAATTTTGATTCCGATTATCGTGCTCTCGTCTAGGACCCTGATCGTTTCTGCGATCGCACTGATAATTCCTATCATTTCGCTCATAGCGATCTCGGCGGACAACTTGGTCATGGTTACCCTCTCTACGATTCGAATAATTGTTGGTATTTCTGAAATTCCTATTTCCATCTGATCGTCTCTGAAAGTTTCGATCAGAGCCCTGATTATTGGCTCGATAAGCCCCTCCGCCGGGTTGGCGGCATTCCCTGCGAACATGCCCCTGCCGGTTGCAATTAAAGCAGGTAGTACCAGGGGGCAGATCGCGTCCTTTTCCATTTCGACTAGAGTTCCCACTTTGCTTAGACTCTAGCTCAAATTTCTCGAATTTCGCTTTCAGTTCCCTAACAGCTTTTTCTGCCTCTGCAATGGCTGCAGGCGTATCTTGTCCGCTCCGAAAATTTGGCTCAATAAAAGATGGATAGGCCTCTACAACTGCACAGGACTGCAAAACCTTGCTCTCACTGAGCTCTTGATAGATAACCAGACAAGCACAACTATATTCGACCGAGTCCACCCCAAGACTGACTGCTTGGAGAAAAACAAGATTAGTTCTGGGTTATTCACCCAGCGTTTCAGTCTTTGTTTTGCCAGTACCTGTCAGTCAGCATTTGCCGGTGTTTCTTACAAGTCTTTATCGAAAACGGCCATAATTTTCTGATGAAAGAAAAATTTGCATCTTATCTCTTTAGGTGGTTTGCTAAGGGGTTTACCTGGGGTTACCTGGGGACGAAAAACTCCCCAGGTAAGCAATTTCTAATCTTTCCAGCAAATATTTTTCTGTTCAATTTTCACATTAATCAGCGACCGACCCCGCAAAAGGAAACAAACAGGAAATTTCCGCGTACAATCAAAGTTACTGAGGAGGGGGTCACAATCACGGATGGAAACCAAATTATTACTAATTATTACTAAAATATTATGATTAACCATTATCAAAATCAGTACAACTATGTCAGCCAAGCCTTAAACAAACAAACAACCAACCAACCAAACAAATAACTCTATGCGACAAATAAAACTCTATGCGTTTTTGGATTCAGTTATTCAAACAGTGATTCAAACAGTTCTTTGACAATCTCCACAGTTCTTTGACAATCTCCTAGCCTCATAGGTCAACCTTAGAATCCGAAACACAGATGGACCCAAAGAGTCCACAAAATATACAGACAAAAAAACCGACAAAACGTAGGCTACCCATCACATATATGCATATGTGTATGCGAGGTGTTTACATTTTGTTGCGCCTACAGACTAATTTGCATTTTGTCTGCAGACACTTTCGTTTACTTGCATTTTGTGAGTTAGTGTGGCTCGTGATTGCCTTGTGGGACAGTCGGGTGTACCTAACTGCTTCCCTGTCTCCTCTAGTGTGCTGCCATTGCGATCCCGCAGGTATGTCGGCCAGAGGGCCTCTATATTGTGTGCTTGTGCTGTCTATATGTGCAGTGTAAAGTACCGGCTATGCGCCTATATATTATAATCATTATTAATTGTATTGTAGTTTCCAGGGTTGTTAGGTTTATTCTAGTTAGTTTACGTAGCCTTTCTATAGAGTTACATCTATTGGCGAGGCTTCCCCAAGCCAGGCGTGTTATCTATTGTGGGCGCAATCCTAGTAGTGGCTTGCACTGTTTGTTCGGCATTCCCGCTACATAACTTACCACAGTTACCGAAGAATTTGTGCAGTAATGTGCATGGAAGGTAATGTCGTTATACACTGACTGTGATTCACTTTCTTTGTATGTTGTTTCCATCAAATCCATTGGAGACTCGGCAAACTTGTAGCCCTTAGACTTGACTGATTCTGGATCTGTATCCTCCGCTAAAAAATTTGTTCTCACAAAGGAGGAGTTTTTGAATTAATCAAACAGTAAGTAGGCATAACTTTACAAAAATTGCAAAATAACATTGGCTTCACATGGTTTACCAATACTTGTTGAAACCACAGTGACTTCGCAATAGACCTTTGTGTTGTATGCTAAGGAGGGAGATAAATTTTTATATGCTATATATCATATATATCTATATCTATATAGCTTTATATATATTTATCTTTATATGCTAGGGTGCTTCGCCATACGAAAATCTACACGACACCGCTCTTTCTGCCGCTTCCCGCCGGCATTACGAGGTTTCCTTTTTGCGAATTCAGAAATCTGTAAAACACGGCTTGACCGTTACTCCCAGTTATTTAGTTGCTCAACTTTAAATTTAGTGTACAAAGTATATACAAGTACGCAGCTTTCTAGCGAAACTTGGATGCTTTTTTCCAGCAGAATTTCAAGTTTTTGAAGGACGATAAATTTTCCGTTTGCAAATGTATAACTGTTTAGTATCATATAAAAAACTCTGACACCTACGTTCTTGGACACCGTAACCAGCAGTCTTTAGTACAACATGGGTATAGTTGAGTGATAGTGGATCTTTTGGACATCCCGGTCCATTATCTAGTCCACTCACGCACAGTGTCGTATGGTCATCGGTCAACGACTGATCATAGTTTGGATCAGTGATCTTTATCAAGGCAACGTCTGGAGCACTAAATCTGCAATCTTCCTGGCTATTAGCCAGTTTTTCAATGCACCGTTTCCAGTCCTCATGGATGATGGGATCCGCAAAATAAGTCGGGTGATCCAATTGCTGCTGCAAGATGTACTCTATCTGGGATTGAAAAGTGACGAAAAATATCTGTGTATCAGTTGATTGTTCCTCCGAACTTGGCAGATTCTTCTTCGGACGCAACTCCACCTGGACTAAGAAGGCTTCGTCTAGTGTCATTGTTGACCTTAACAATAACAAGGTTAAGCTTGCTGTCGATGTCCAGAAAATTATAATAATCCAAAGTGATAGTTGGATATAATTTTTAAGCCACAATTCACGGAGCTCATCCTAAATCCTTCCATTAAAAAGCATCTTTTTAAACAATTTAGACTTCTTCTATGCTTATTGATTTGCAATAAATATGCTACTCTAATACAAATAGAACTAAGAAGCTAAGTATAAATCGTGTGTCTAACCATAGCTAAATGGCTCTAAAATCAAGTGTGATCGACAACAGCAATGACCCAAAGCTGAATCACACTCTATTATGTTTTCAGTTTAAACCTTCAATTAAATTCAATTATTTCAAAATCAACGACAACCTAACGTACCCATCTATTTCCAAATTCAGTAGACAGTGTGCAGACGTCAAAATGGTATCAAAATAAATTAGCGATCCAGTGCAGATTCCTGACACAATCTTCTTTGTCTCCGTTCCCAGCTGCTGTAGGTTCGAGATCACCTTGAGAAGAACCACATATTCGTACTCTCCATGGGCAGGGATTCTTCCTCCAATTCCTCTCCGCAGGGAATTGCGGAAATTTGCAACACTCTGAGGAAATATAATATAAAGCCTTAGAAAACCAGAATGCCGGTGTTGAAACTAACTGCTTAAAGATTCAACGGTTTCTGAAATACTCGGATTTGAAAAAGATCTGAGGGGTTTGGTTTTGAAACCCGGAATAAACCATTTTGTAAAACCGTGTGTTGAATCTGAAGCGGTTTAGTGTCAAAAGACTTTATCATTACGCACTGCATTTTGAGGTGGTCTGGTCATATAGCATAATGTTAGTTCTGATTAAACATTTATCCCATAGTTTTAAAGTTACTTTCGAAAGTATGTTTAGTTACATATGCAGTTAAAGTTTGGATTCGACTTTTTCTGGACTTTAATGCTGTCGTACCTTCGCATAAAGCAGTGCGGCACCACACACAAGGAGCCCCGCAGCAAAAGTAAATCGCATGTCGACGTTATCTTTCTCTTTCAATCTTCCAGATTCACTAGCTTACCACAGCAGTGGATAATATCAGTCTACTCAAATTCAGATACGAAAACCTTTGAGCAACAAAAACGACAATGAAACTACAGAGCTACAAATGCTGATTTTATCGCTCTAGCCTGGACGTTTATGATTGGCCAGTAGTAATCTGCAGTTGCTGAGATCATGTTGACTGGTGTGTATGCTCTGATCTTCCAGAACAAGCAAAACAAGACCAACTCGAAACTCTTTTCAAACGTTTCTCAAACTACACAGATTACATAACTGCAAACTTAAGTCCTTCGCACAGAAAATTGCATTATCATATTATAATTATCTGTGGGTGTATTGATTCCACGATATCCTGTTCGGTTGTAAACAGTTCTTCTGTACGGACAAGCTTGGCGGATGCAAATAAGCATCGTAGCTGAATAAAAAAAGACTGTCTAAAAATTCTTGAACCAAAGTGTGAGCGGCTGTCCTCTATTCACTATTGAAGACAACCTATATATAAGACATAGTATATATAAGTTTTCAGAAATCTAAATTTTTTAGGAAGAGAAACCAGTGAAACAACCATATCCCGTCAGTAGTTCTGCACATCTTGTGTTATTGTTTAATTAACCAACTAATAAATTAAATTGGTCCTAAAGATTTTAATTAATGGATCAGTAATTTTGGTAGATCAATTAACAGAGCAAACTAGCTCCTTCCTGTAGCAGTACAGTTTTGGTGGAACTTGAGAATAAACGTCAACGCACTCCAAGATGTGTGCGAGGGTAATGAAAATGTAATATTAATTTTTTGATTTCTTTAACACTTTTTGCTTGGCGTTTTGAAAAATGCAGTGTAAGCGAAATCGATCCCCATTCATTTGTAAAATTTGATCCAAACCATGTACCTTTTGGCAAGTTGGTTGTGTTGTACAACCAGATGACCAGTTTTTCACCAGTTTCCTGAATAAACGGTTGTACCTTTGGGGCTTCGTCATTACATTATGATGTCTAATGAAGCAGACAAGAACAACAACAAATCAAGTACTATACCCCTCCAGAATCTTTGTTACTGCATGGTTGCATTGTAACATACTGTATTTTACGGTGAAGTTTTAAAAAATTTAGGGAAGGGCAATGCAGCTACAAAAATGATGACAAGCATCTAATTATTCTAATCGTAAGCTCCTAATGGGCAATCTAAGCAGCAGTTATCCTCCCTACAAATGATGAACACATCCATAGCTTATAAATTTTATACTTTATTTTAAAAAATCAGTGTCAGAATAATGGATTTTTTAAAACGTTTCGTTTTGTCATCAGTAAATACTGCCACTGTTTGCAAAGGCGTCTTCGTCCATACTTCGCCAATATGCTTGCTTAATCCAATCAACCAACGACTGCAGTAATTCGTAGAAACACGACATCACAAAATTCATATTCGAAGGGGCATGTGGGTGTTCGTCCAAGCAAGAGTACATAATCATCATAAGAGTATGACAGTTCTCATACTCAATGTATTATAAGCGCGACACATCCTCTGCACGCTAACGGCTTACTCCCATCCCCCGCAATTTAAACCCTTCACTTCAAAGAAATATGTGCGCTATGTTTGTGTTCTAAAGTTCAAAAAACACAACTAGTCAGTTGGTTCAATGTGTGTGTCTGTTGCGAGCTTTAAAGCACAAACATAGCGCACAAATTTCTTTGAAGTGAAGGGTCTAATTTGCGGTGAGTTAAGCCGTTAGAATGCAGAAGATGTGTCGCGCTTATAATGCATTGAGTATGACAGCTGTCATACTCTTATGTATCATGTATTCTTGGTCGAAGGAAAAGAGGAACCGATTCTGTGCTGCCTTTGTCACTGTGCACATGTTGACGTCCCGCTTTGTCTGATAGAGTTTGCCAGAGCTTTCTCGTCGCATAAGAGGACCTCCGGAATATCCCTGAAATAGAAAAATGAAGTAAAAACATCACTGATGAATTCTGCGGCAAGCATACTCTACTCTTGACTCAATCTTTAGTTTCCCAAATCACAATTCAAACGATAAATAGCTCTTACTATGACAACAACTTTGTTACAACTTTGTTGTCATAATGCACCCCAATTGAGAGAACTTTCCTGTATTTTATACTCTGAATCTATTGTAAACTTTAAGAAACAGTCGCCAAACCTACACATGCTGTCACCACAATCGAAACTATTTCTTGTTGCAACTAGCTCACCAATTGACTACAATGACTTTTGAATTGAAATAAAGTATTATATTTTAATTTTTTTGCCATTGTTTTGTTTTTTGCCTTTATTTCACTTTTAATATCTCTTTATGTATATAACGTAAAAAGGTAAGAAATTACTTTTTTTAGATGTGAACTTTATCAACCCAAATTTTTCTTGAATCTAAAATGTACAATCTTCATCTTGTGTTTTCTGCACCATGTCTTATAGTTTTATAGAAAATAGTTCTATTGAACAAAGCAGCATAAATAAATTGAATATAATCTGCATACACTTATCACTGTCGCTTGCGTGGATCTTATGTGTCGTGGTCCATGTTAATGTTTGTGTGTGTGTGTGTGCGTAAGAGCGTTTGTGCAAATGAAGATATCTCTTAATTAATACCATTGCTTGATGCTTACCTTGCGCCTGAATCCAGTTGACGATTCCAAACATATATACATATCAAGGGTTAGTCCAAGGATTTACTCCAAAACCTGGAAACACTACCAGATTTTGTACCCACATCTTTGGTCGTTCTTTCACAACGGTATGGCAAACGGGTACCGAAAATCGTGCAGTCTCTATACGATAATCCTATTCAATAGCAGATATTTGTGACGTCACCTTGTTTACATGGTATACGCTTTCTGTCAAATTACATGCAGATTGTATCAAATTATAAGATACAAATTTGTTACCATTCCACAACAAGTCAAAAATACTTAATACCATGCTTGAACATCCACTATTTTTTACTACCATATCCTACTCTGAGGGCCTTTTTGCGCGCGAGTTAAAAGAGTACAGTTAAAAGTTTTTAACTAGTTTAACTCTGCAGGCACGTTGAAATGAACTGTTTAACTCTTGTAACCCTGTGCGAAAACGTTTGAGTTAAATTTAACTCTTTTAACTCGTTTAACTCGCTGCAGGAAAAGGCCCTAACATAGGATTTGCTGCTACTTCTAAATAATGGTTGTGGCCTGGATTAGAATTATCCACTGTATTTAACTGGTAGAATTTGATGAAGGTTTTCCGTGCGGTGCGGTGCAATAATAATCCTGATTTAAGTGATCAGACTTCGCTTTCTTGCTCGACTGGCTTCTCCTATTTGGGCTTTCGTCGCAAGGTAAGCTTACTAGATGAACGTCAGCCTAGAAAACAGGCAATCACCAACCGCGAATAATCATGTTTCATGAAGACCTGCTGTCATAAAACCCTTTGAACTGTAAAGTTGAGACGAGCTAAACATGCTCATTAATTTCCCATTTATGACTTTGACTTATCATGCGCATCATACTGAGCTGTTCAGTTTTAGCCTACATATATACAATATATATACAATATACATATACATATATATCTAAATATAATATATATATATATATATATATATATATATATATATATATATATATATATATATATATATATATATATATATATATATACATATGACACACGCAGAAGCTCATTTGAGGTGCTTCTACCTTTTACAGACTCTGTCCATGTAAAGTATTACCTAGTCGCAAATCCACAGCCACTAGCCTTAGCTGTCGTCCCAGCACAGTAGTAAGCCTTCTGCATGGAATAGTTCGTTTCAGTTTAGGTCTTAACCAGCACAGGCTGCTTCAACTACCAATGTTATATGGGGGAGCATTTAGCTTAGTCAGAAAAACAAAGTTTGCTTGTTACCGAAAGAGAACAGGTCGGATTTTGAAGGATCCTAAAACAGAAGTTCCTAGTCGCTGCCTTACCAACGGCGTTACCAATAATTTGAACGCAACACGATAAACTGATATTTAATTTGAATGCAACACGATAAACTGATATATCAGTTAATCGTGTTGCGTTCAAACGAATGGTAGCACCGATGTTGTCTACAGAAGTGCATGGTAACTCTACAAAGCTTTGCTATTTGTGAAATTCATACTGCCATCATCAATACAATAATTGGGGAGGGGGATATTCACTGATATTGTAGATTAGCAGAATTATATATGTTATGCCTCAGAGCCCAAGTGGAGCCACGCCTCGAATGATTGTGGTCCAAGTGCCATGGACCACTGTAAATGCCCAGATTCGAGAAGTCATCATAGCGCGCAGTCAAATCCAGCGTCTGTTCTGGATTGCTGTTGCACTGCTTTTTGCTTCCGCATTTTTGTATCAAATAATCCCATATCTATGGCAACAGCTGAGCACTACCACCACCACGACAACTGACATTGCTTATCTTCCAAGCATACCGTATCCGAAACTGGTGCTGTGTCAAGCAAACACTATCGATGAATCCAAAGTAGCGGGATACAACATCAGTGATGATCTCCTTACATATTTATTGACAGGTTTGTTCAATATTGTTTAAATATAGAGAAATAGTGAAACACGCCTGCCTGCAGTCACTAAGGCAAAGCCTTAGTCCGAAACAGGAGAGAGCCAATACCGCGCCCATTGGCTCTCTCCTGTTTCGGACTAAGGCTTTGCCTTAGTGACTGCAGGCAGGCGTGTTTCATTATTTCTCTATGATTAATGCTTGTATCCTTCGTGGATCCGGCTGCTGGCCCGCGTTTACCTCATTTTCTAGATGTAAATATTGTTTAAATAATGTGGCGCCTGGCAGCCGAGTATGAAAGTCACCGATGGCGTTCATTGTTAAGTCCAACTTTGGAAATTTCTGAAAATCGCAGAGGTGGCGGAAAAGGCACCGTCACGCCGCCCCATCCAGATTAAGTTTTTGCGAAGTTATGACCAATTTGTGCTTTCATAGTATTCAAAACTTTTGGTTACCGTGGCATTTTCTTAAACGTTATCGTTTTCCTATGTTTAACAGATGTCGGAATCACCTTTGGAGGACTATTCTGAATGAAAGGGGAAGGTTTGCAACAAAGCGCAACAGTTTTGCTTTGTGGACCCATATGAAGTACAAAATATGTACCATAAATATATATAAATAAATAAGAGAAATATTATATAAATAAAATATATATAAATAAGAGAACAATCGGCAATCGGCATAGTGGAATCCCGAAATCTAAGTTCATGCTACCAAGAGTACATAATGCATAAGAGTATGACAAGCGTCATGCTCTATGTATTATCAGCTCGCTACATCCTCTGCACGCTATCGGCTGACCCCCCCCCATAAACTGTCAAAGAAATTCGCCCGCTATGTTTACACGCAACAGACGCACTTTGAACCAACTGACTAGTTGTGTTTTCGTTCTAAAGCGTGCAAGCATAGCGCGCGAATTCGCTTTGATAAGGGGGGTCTGATTTATGGGAGGGGGTAAGCCGTTAGCGTGCAGAGGATGTAGCGAGCTGATTAGAACATGACGCTTGTCATACTCTTATGTATTATGTACTCTTGATGCTACTTAACAGTTTTCATTTTGTGTGCGACATTGTTTGTCAGCTGTGGAGTTTTACAGCTGGGCTATACACAAATTGATAAACCGTGCGCATTAGCAACCATTAATCACTTTCCTTCTTTATTTATTAACAGGGCAGTTGGGCTAACTTTCTTCCCTAACTATGGACAAGAGTACATAATAATTATAAGAGTGTGACAAACGTCGAGCTCTTAGTTATTAGGCTTGCGACATGCTCTGCCCGGCTGACCCCCCCCCCCACAAATTAGACCCATTACTTAAAAGAAATGTGCACGCTATGTTTGTGCGCTGTAGCTCGCAACAGACGCACATTGAACCAACTGACTAGTTGTCTTTTTGAGCTTCAGAACGTAGGCATAGCGGTTGAATTTCTTTGAAGTGATGGGTCTAATTTGTGGTGGAGGGAGGTCAGCCATTGTCGTGCAGATCATGTCGCAAGCCTGATAACAAAAGCGTGGCGCTTGTCACACTCTTAGTTATTATGTAGTCTTGCATTGGATTTCATAACATTTAATGATATGGTGTAATTAGCCCATGCTGTCTCTAGTGCTTAGTTATGTCAAACCAAACTTACCCGTAAAGCTAAATAACTAATATATAATTGTTAGGTACTAAAATATTTTCAGGATGGTCCGTGTCCTCTGCCGATGAGTGGTACCAGCAGCAAGACGTGGCAGCAAGAAAACAACTGCACCTGCAATTTACTGAATTCCGAAATACATTCTATCCTAACGAAAGTTTAAGTCAAATACTGAATGACCTTAGTCCATCGCCTGATAGCTTTGTGAAGAACTGTCGAGTTCAAGGTACCCCCTCAATCAACAATTGGTTACTTTGCTGCAGCACTTGACCATGGAAAAGCCTAGCGTTAATGTTAACCCCTAAGGTTAACTATACTGTCAAGCGGTTTGAATAACGACCGATATTGCAGAAGCTCAGAATTAAGTTTTATGGTGTAAAATTTGCATGAAAACATTCTTGAAATTAATTGCTTGGTTTTAGGACTGAAGGTCCAATGCTTCCATCATGTTTCAATGATGTCACAGTTGGGGCTTTGTACACCTGTGATCTTACTGGAGCGGCCTTTGCAATCTGTTTCCGGACTAAACGGTGGTTGGGAACTGACAATAGAGCACTATCCAGTGTCCAGAGTCAGTCGCCTGCTGCCGCTGGCTCACGTTGGCTGGGCATTTGTCATAGGAGAGTCACTTCCGGGAAACTGGGGCTTGGTTAACTTCGAAGCCAGCTCTTTTCCAACAGGGGTCAGGGTTCACATCGGAGTGGTTCTGCAACAAGTTGTCCTCATAAACAGTTCCAGCAGCACGTGTCAGCCTGTCTACCAGCAGGTCTTTGAGTTCATGGGACTCCTGAAGGTTGGTTGTTTGAGACGCGGAATTTGAATGTAAACTCATAACACGGCATTGCATGCCTGTAAGGCTTAAAGGTGCTGGCATCCTTTTGTGCAGTGCTTTTGTGGTGATTTTTTGAAACGCTATAACTTTCAAACTCAAACCAAGAAAAATGTCCCACCGCAAAAGTGCGAATTTACATCCTGTCAGAAATCACACGAATCCGTTGGGTAGGTTATGAGAAATGGATGTTCGAAACAAAATAATCGCAGTTTTGCCAAAAATGGTTTTTCTGCCAAATCTCTACTTGGAGCAATGAAGACTATTGAAAAAGAAGTAGCCTAAACTAGATCAGATCCAACATAGTGATACGTTTGTCGACATGTTATTTGACTCATGGTTACATACTTGCTCCTACATACATATGTAATAGACTGGCTGAAATCGGGGTAGAAAATCCGTTACACAGAGAGGCAGACAGCGAGAAGAAGTAGATCTACTCTTAGTTCTAAAGATCAAGCTAGCCTAGTATGGGTCGAACCTAATCCAGGCGATCCGCCTGTTGGGTACGGGAGTTCACTAGTGCCTCAGGAGAAGTAGTTATCAAGCGGACAGTTACGATGTTTGACTGACACCCACGGATCGGCACCAGGGGTTACTGCACAAACGAAGAGAAACTTAAAGTCTGAACAACCGTCACACTCGAAAATACAAGACCAAGGCTCCGTATGAGGGCTTCCTTCGGGCTCACTATGAACAGTCCAAGCCTCAATCTTAGCACGATCCCACGGCTGAGAATAGTTGCAGTAGAATGTTACATCGTAATGCTCAGGCTCAACTAGTGGACTACCCTCGTGAACTAGGAAAAGTATGCTGAAGCTGTACTGGTTGTGGCACTCAGGACGCTGACGAAAGGGCAGATCAAGCTGGTTTTCTGGCTTACTAATGTCACTAAAATCGCTAAGGTTTCCCTCTTCTTCACCGTAGATAAACTGAATTGGCTCCAGACTGATCTATTTATCCAGATATCGTCGACTCAGCGGTATCCTATCCAATCTAATACCAACTACAACGACTTAAGTCTTGATCCTAATGAACTATTTACAATGTCAAGTTACCTTATAACAACACACACGCAAGATCAATTACACTGCAAATTTGTTGCACGAATTGATACAATTGGAATCCGTTCACCGCCTACCAACTAAACCCAAAATCGTTATGATCAGTCACAGGTCCCTAACAGGTCACAGGTCACAGGCGAAACCTTGATTCGCAGTCACACAATGATTTGGTTTTTGGGGTCGAGGGGGAGGTTCCCGTATGCTTCCTCTATGTACCTGAAATGTGTGCACAAGTCCACCCGTTCCCGGTCACGAATAATCACCAACAACCCACACCACCAGAAAACCAGTGATTATCCTATTCTCTGCTAAGAGGACGACATGTAAACTTAGAAACTTCGTTAAAGTCTAGAGAGAGATAGAGAATTTGAGCAGGTTTGACAGAAAAGTAAGAGAAGAGCAGAACAGAGGGGTAACAGTTTTAGACAGACAGGTAGCAGACATTTTTGACAATTAGACAGTGAAAAGTTAACAGAGTTGGCCGATCTTCGATTCTCTTCAATAGATCAGATTCAATATGCAACCCACGCTCAAAACCCAGATATAACAGGCCTAAATCGCTTTGTGTGTCCCTAAACCAAAGATGTGGCTCTCACAAAAGTTCTAGATTCAGTAGACAGTAGATTCCTTAGACGGCCGAATTCCAAGTGATCCGGACAGAGCAGCACGCGATCGAGAACCAGCGGCGGAGAGAGTCCAGGGGGCAGTTTCATCAAAACTTCTCGAGTTGCGGAATCCGCAACTTGAGGTCTCGAGTACTCGCAACTTGACATCTCAAGTGTTGCATAAAATTTCTCAAGTTCTCAAGTTGCAAGTTCTCGAGCTGCAAGTTCTTGAGTTCTCAAGTTGCGGAAACTTTTCACAGTAAAGTCTAGTGCGTGTTTCATAAAAGTTCTCTAGTTCTCGACATGCAAGTCTCGAGTAGTTTGCAAGTTCTCTGGTCAAAATTGACCAGAGAACATGCTTCTCGAGTTCTCGAGTAGCTAATCAGCGACTGCTGAGTCAGCAGGCAGTCATACAGCCTGACACGCATTGATTTTTTCAAAAGAACCCTATGCTTTCATTCATTATTGCCAACGCCATTACTTTGTCGTTTTCTTCATGTTTGTTTAATTGCTTAATTAGATTAATGGATATATTGAAATCTTACTGTAATTTAATTTGTGGGTAAAAATGAAATAAAATAAAAATTTGTCAATAGGCTATCCGGCAATGAAATTTTAGAATATTGGTCAGCTTCTAAGGGCATTGGGACGAGCATGAATAAGAATAGGCCGACGAGTATTCTCCTTGTCAGTAGGTTGCAAGTTCTCGAGTTCTCGAGTTCTTGAGTTGCACGTTCTCAAGTACTTGAACTTGAAGCTCAAGTTCTCTAGTAGCCTTGCAAGTTGGGCCAGTTTTCTTGAGTTTGCGGAAAACCTTTATGAAACACTTGGAGATCCGCACTCGAGACTTGAGACTTGCAACTTGCAACTTGAGGACTCGAGAACTAGAGAACTTTTATGAAACTGCCCCCAGGGGTGATCCAGAACGGCGTCACTCACACTGGCGATCAGAGAAAGAACCAAAGGGAGGGAGAGTCCAAAAGGCTGATGTCCGGAGGCGATCTGAAGACAGGTGATCCACTGGATTCAAGCGACTAGCAGAGCAGAGCAGGGCAGAGCGGAGCAGAGCAGAGCAGAGCTGGACGGGTCCGAGAAGAAACCCGCGCTGAATCAAATGGGTTAAAACCTTGTCGGTTTTAACCCGGATTCAGCAGTATTAACTTGATTTCAGAGGATAGGCGAACATCGCGTGTTTTAGAATCAGAAACTAGAAAGCAACGATTGTTAGAATTTTTGGACAAAAATAATTCAGAGTTAATGGTTCTAAAAATTGTCACAATCATTAGATTGAAAGTAGCTTTGAAGACGTGGAAGAAACGATCAGCAAGCTAGTCGAAAGTGAGTTTTTATCTCGCCTAAGGGGAGATAGTTGTTAACGAAACTGGGTCTGTTTGAACTGCACAGAAGCTAGGCTTAAAATTGTGCCTATCAATAGCACTGCACTCGTTTCTTTTAACGTTTTTTCCCGGAGGGGGCTTTGTTCTAATGTTGAACTTCAGGTACCTGCTCTGTCGCGACATTAGGTTTCCTGCAACCACTTCAACTCAATGTTCTAAAAATTTTATATTTTTGTGAAACTTCTGGCAGGGGGCTTGGCATAATTTTCTTCCGTATGACGCAAAATATTACCAACATTCCCCCGCCAGTTGAAAGATGAAATTAGCTTTCATTGGCCCATCAACAATATGCAAATTAGGATTGACTGAACATTGTCAGTTTGAGGAAGTTTTCTGCTGGTACGCGCTTGATTTGATAGCTATAGGATGTGACTGTAAACATAGTCCAACTAAAAAACCTAGCTGAATTTGCAGGTGACTGGAACTTCAACTGTCACTATGTTGTCAAATTTTTGCAAAAACTGTAACCTACTATATAACCAAATTCTGAAATCATAGAACTAGTGCTGATTACTGCTTCTGGGTGGCTGATTCTGGGGGGTCATTCACTGTACCTGGACAAGAAAAAAACCGGATTCTCCAGCTCTTTCGGCCCACAACTGAAAAATTCTAGTTTTTCGACAGCCTTCGGCGTCGCTTCACCCCCATTTCCCATCCCCAAAACTTATCGCCTCCTGCATATGTCTGACCATAACCAGTGTATGGGAGAAGACTATTTATCTAGGTTGAGGATTCGGCAAGAGTTTCAACGGCTGCCACTATAAGCCGGAGGCGAATTTTTCCTGAGAGGGTGAATGAATAGAAACCGCATTTTCCAAACATTTTGCTCAAAAGTTGCCAAAAACAAGATTAAACCTTAATCAGTAACTACCTGCAGCGAGATCATGCTCCTTTTAGGAGCCGACTTGTTTGAATGATTTTTGAAGAGATTTTGTAGAGGGGATTTCCGTCAGAAATTCCCCACCAATGACGTGTCCTAAATTTGCTTCCCAGGAAATCTAGGGAAATCCAGCTAATATCTGCAGATATTAGCACACAAACGTGAAAGCAAATGGTAAAATTAACATGACATATTCTAGGACGGCGAGAGCACGAATTTTAACGAGATCTGTTTTTCGAGAGAGGGACTCAAGGTCCAATTAGGCACTTGGAACTCGCACTTAACATATTTTACAGAAAAATCCTAGAGTGAGATGGTCAGTTCAACCGAAAGGGAATAGTTTGAAACCGGGCTTCTGAAGCCAAACCCCTTTTTAGGCAAGCAATCCCCCAGGAGTACCCCAATCCCAGCCTAAGGCACCAAGGTGGGGATAAACAATTTTTAAAGGGTGGGTGTCCTAGATGGGGAGAGAAAAAGCCTCTACCAACCAAACAGCTCAAGGGGTGCCTGTGATTTTCCCCCAAACCTCAGAATCGAGAGCGGCCATCCGCTAGTACCCCAAAATCACAGACTGACTGGAAACGGTGAATTTTGGTCCTACGTTAACTTTCCTGTGATTGTTTCTGCAATCATCTTTCGATGATTGGCTGCTTTCATGATCGCGTTTCGTCATTGGTTACTTTGAATGGGAGGACCCAGCCTCCTTTCGAGTGGTTTCGTTACTTTCTTGAGAATTTGCACCTGAGCAATATTTCACTTTATTTACGTAAGTTTTTGGTGCTTTGGGTCCGATTTCGTGTGGCCCAAAGTACCCTAACAGCCCTGGTCCTAAACTTTTATGGCACGTTTTTGTTCTGGAGGACCTTTGTCCTGAGTTTCATTTCTAAAGATTCGGAGTTTGTTTTGCCAAACAGATGAGGAAGTAAAGGGTAGACCGACAGACTGGCCATGAAAACAAGGAACTACCGGAGGAAGAAATCGTAACACAGAGAGGGGGCCTGGAAGCCCAAGATGAAATAGCGGAACTAATGGAAACTAAACTTTTACGTAACTTAACAAGTAGCTAGAGCCTTAGTTATACTTCACTTATTAATATCAATTATTAATTTTTCTTGCTTCTTTCTTTTTTCTCAGGGTTGACTTGTGCCTTAATTACAGAGGGGTTACCCTCTGTCTAGCCGACACGCGTTACTTTCAGTGAGGGAGAACTAACTTTACTCTTGTGACGTGAAAAGGCAGAGAACATCACAC